>OMNW01009184.1:8422-23172 GCA_900303245.1 Selene dorsalis
CCCCAACACACACACACACACACACACACACCGTCAAGTTTAATTCAGTTTTGTTCCTCTGGCCAAAATTGAAATCAAATTCAATCATAATTTGTGTTTGCTTTTTCTTAGGACTGGAGGTAATAAATTCACACTTCACTGTTGGAGCTCTGTCCTGATGGCCTTTTGATAATAATCAAATATCAATGAAACGTTTGAATGAAGGTGTGCTTCACATGCTCTTGCAGACAGACCTCCCCTGAGAACATGTGGAGCTACAAGAGCTTCACTTAGACAGCAGTAAGTGAAGTGGAAATTAAAAGGCAGGGTTGATGAACCACTTTAAAACAACTCTGTCTCTCTCTCTCTCTCTTTCTCTCTCTCTCTCTCTCTCAGGTAAAACACCTGTTCTCACTTAAAGCCCACATCCAGCACATCATCACCTGTAGCTACATGGAGGTGTAGCTCTGGACAGGAGTCAGGACCGGCTGTGATTGTATTGTTTGTAGGTTTGCCCCCTGAAAAGTGGCCACATGAGGACATGAGGCCCTCTCTGATAACATTTAGATCACGTGCCTGCCTACTTAAAAACCTGGCATTTCCCTGATGTCAAAACATTCTTAGGGTGAGTAAAAACAAGCAGCTGTATGCCTTTACATAGAGCCAGACATAAACACTGCTCTTATTAAAAGAGGCTCTTCCTGTTTTTTATTTTTATATTTTACCACTTTCTGCTGTGGAGCTCTATGTCATCATATTTAGTGTTTTAAAAATATCAAAACTAATTAATTATGGCTTTTGTAAATTGTAATCTTATTTCTGTCTTGATAACAAACATCTTATTCTGAAAATCTCCCTCACGAGCCATACTGAGTCTTTGGTGATTGAAGTATGCAAATAAAAGATAAAAATAAAAATGTCTGGTGAGGCCGAAGTGTCTGTGTATCAGATAAGTCTTCAGGCTGGACATAACCATATGATTGCAAATGCTGAGTCTGCGTCAGGAGCATCGGACCAAAGCTGAGTTAGACTAGAAATCATATTAAAAGTTTGATGAACCCTCAGTGTCGCCCACTAAACGCTGCTCACTCTGACACAGTGCGATCACACGCCGGCGTGGATGGCATCCCTGCCTCTCTGGAGTATCACAGTCTTACCTCGGACTCATTTCTGGTGCTCTGGCCGTCTGTCTGCGCTCCTTTTCGGCATTCCCTCATGGAGATCTCCGCACTTTCCTCCAAGTCCACCTCCTTCGCCCAAAACTTCTCCTTGCCCTATCTGTCTGCCCGGTTCCCCCTTCCTTCGCCCTCTTCCTTACACCGTATTTCTCACGTGTTAACGAGACTATCTGACACTTCAGACTGTGTTGGGGTCCGGTCGGACCAAAACCTACCGGTGGAGACTTTACGCGCACAGCGACACCCAATGGCAGCGAGTCCCACTGGCACTGTCCAGGTGGACGCGCTGTGCAGAGATCTGGGGGCAAATGAACAGGAAGCAAAGCCCTGATCTCTGGTATGTGAACATCTTCTGAAAACACAAAATAACCAATGAAATTGTTACGTCCATAGCTGTTATATCCGGTTCTGTCCATTAAACAGTCATCCTCACTGTCACCAAACCTGAGGAAATTAAAGCTGAGTAAAATTAAATCAGGTGCACCAGCCTTTATATTGATGAATATTTACTCACAAAACAAGTGCAGAGATGGAGCAACTACTTTAGATGTTTTAGTTCAGTAAAAACAGAAATTTAGCAAATAAGTACAAATCTGACATTGAAATTGTACAAATACAAGAAAATGCACTTTAAAAGTGTGTTCTGGTTCTTTTGTCCCTGCTCATGTAAAAATGTTATCCTCCTCTGTTTGTGAATGGTTCTTATGGATTTAATGACATGTAAATTGTATTTTAATGTTGTAATTAGTCAGGGTGGAGTTGCTTAATACAACACAGAGCAGCTGAATCTTACACAGTAAATTAAATCTTACTTAATGTGTCGTGTGAAGTCTTAAGTGGACTAAGGTAAATGTACAATATTCATCTCAAACATGTTGTAGAGAAGAAGTATAAAGTAGCCAAAATATTGGAATAAACTCCCAGGGTTGGATTTGACCAACAGTATTATTAATGTAGTTACAGGATTTTTAATCACTGAGAAAAGTGTCATAGCTTCATAAAGAGGCTCAGACTATCAGTAAATTTCCTACACACCACTGATCATATAGATGCTATTTGACTGTGTATGACATTTTTTGTATAAGCACCACTCAAGGCTGGATTACTCCAATTTATTCAGAAAGCACCTCCAGATAAATCCAGAGTGTCCCTGAAACAGTTTTATTCTCTCTGTACACTGTGGGTTGCAGGAGTCATTAACTCTCTATAAACAATAATTCGAACTCACATTTAATCCACTGTATTTGGATGGATTATGTCAGACAGGCCTCCAACTTGCAGTCTTTCCACAGTCATCCGGGGGCCTTTTGATGGGCCGCAGACTGAAATAGTTGAAACTAATTATTTTACCATCACTGAGGTCATTAAGAGACAGCCGATGTGATCCAGCGAACCGCTCGCCCGACTGAGGCCTGTTCATGTTTGTTTTGATCACAACAGCAGATGACAATCTCATAAAGCATGCAGGCTCTCACTTCCTCTTGAAATTATCTAAGTTCAAGGTGCTGCTGTTTGAGCGAGGTGATCCGAGCCACCCCGAGAGCCTGCTGGAGTGGAGGAAGGTATTGTCTCTCACTTCCCATGTGCTCTTGATGAACTGATGATAACCTCGCAGACAGATGCAGACAGAGCTGTGCAGGAGAATAGATGGGTTCTATCAAGGATGTGACGGCGTGTTTCAATTCATGCTCCAAAATAGTTTTTCCACCAAGGGAAACATGTAGTGATGTCATATGCTGCCTTGTCAGGTAGACCATGTCTTCTGCGTTCCTGGATTTCTTTTTGTTTTAATTTGGACGCCTTAAAAAATATTTGCATTATGTCTGGTGGTGGTGTTTAACCCTCACCGTCCCAGGATGAAAGCTGAATCCTTACACATCTCTCCATATCTCATTGGCTCCTAATATTGATGTATTGCACTTTTTGTTATTCAAGGTAACTGGGGCTATTATTGATGTGCAGGTTTCATTCCATCCACCTAATGGACTTTACATGTGTAGACTACACTGTATGAATGATGTTCGGTTCCTTTGACCCATACTAAGCTGTTCTGACTTCATAGGGGCCAAGGGTCAAAGCCTGCAGTGTGAATAGTTTACAAAAGCATCATAACCAGGAATTAACAAATGTTCTGAAAGTGAACACAGCCAGGACGTAGAGGGTTAAGAGCAAATTAAAAGGTTTTGATAAGGCTAACGGTGGTATGTGACCTCCGATAGAAAGAAGGGAAAATTAAAAAGAAAAAGAAGAATGACACCGTGAAACTAATGTTGGTGTGTTTCTGGCTCTTTGTGTGTCTCTGGGTACAGCTGTTGTCTTCCCAGACAGACTTTATCTCGCTAATCAATCAGCCTCCAGAGGCCTGCACTGGACATTAAACTTCAGCCTGTCAAAACACAATTTAACATACCGTAATCTGGAGTGCGGTGAGACCTGAAACACTGAACTTTTAATGAACTGAAAAAGCCTCCAAATTGCAGGTTGTAAGCAATGATTCAATTAAAGCTGCAAGAGCCGAGCCCGAACACAGCAGAACGAGTCCATCCCAGATCAACCTTCCCTGAAGACCAACGCACAGTGAGGAACCAGAGCTGGAGATAAGGCAGGCTGAGCAGCTAAATCCCTTAACAGTCCACTGTCACCCTCTAAATCACACAACCATTCCTACCCTTTCTCCAAGTGTGAGCATTGCAGGTTTTACATGTGACATATATCTTGCAGGAGCCCACTGGATATGGAAACACAATGAGGGGCTGAATGCTCTAAAAAGACCGTAGCCAACTTTTTCAGACATCTGTGAGCAGATATGTTGCAGGGTCACCATGTCTCCAAGGCCCAGGCCGCCTTGTTTCAATTTAGTTTCGATTGAGGAATATTGCAATCACATTATTATTGCTCCGTTTCCGTCTGCCAGCAGACAGAGCCGGACTGGACAATAGACAGGACAGTATAAATGTAATCTTAACACCTTGGAACAGACCATCTGAGTGTAATGTTCCACACTTTTCTCAGCTTCTCACACAGGGCCTTTTGCTCTCTTTTCTTTTCTTTCATTCTCATCAATCATACGTCTTTCCTCTCTTTCTTTCTGTCTTTCTTTCCAGCGGACATGGCCACACATATCTCCAGATGCTCGCTGTGACCGCCCCACCATACCAGACACACCCCCCTCCAGCTTCGGATTCCCCTCGCCACCAAAAATTGAACGGTAGGCTCGACGTTTACACACAGATCTCTCTTAATTCATTGTAATGAGCAGTTTTGCGACAGCTTTAGAGCACAGGCGTGCAAGGCATGTCATTTGAATGAGCAGAGCTGTTGTGTGCATTTGGTCGCTATTCTAGTTCACCCATCTGCTGGTGTTGGATGATTATCATGCCATGATTAGAGCCAGATCCAATTTTTTTTTTTCACAAAGGTTAAAACATGTATAAATGCAAAATAGTTTCTTTTTTTTTTTTTTTTAAACGCTCATACCAGACCATCTTTTACTCCCCAAATATTTTTGGTTATCTTGTGTTCATAAGTGTGGTGGAAGAGAGGCATGTGGTGTAAAAATCTAGTAGCCCTAACCCTAACCATGTGAATATACTAGAGCAATGCAAAGTGTACTGTACAGTTATAGAAAGTAATACAACAATTCTTAGAAAATAAGATCATATATTATCTTAACAGTTTGACATTTTGGGAATACGCTCTTACTCTTTTGCCAAGACTTAAAAGAGCAGATCAATACCACTCTCATGAGATACTGATATTCTCGTCTTAACTACAAGCAAAAGAACTTTCCGGAAAAAGGTTGAATTTTTCCTCATACCACCCCAATAGAGGCAAGATAACTGAACGTATTTCATCATCAGTGCAACATTATGTGTTGAAGCTGTGCAATTTGTTTAATTTTTACGAAATGATTTTAGAGAGAGAGGTTGGATTTCAGACCAGAGGGACGAGGGGTTGCCATACAAATGACAAAGACCATAAGAAGCTGAGAAAACAATCTCACCACTAAGTCCGTTTAGAAGCTGCTCTGAGGTTCGTGATCGTATCGCACCATCTTCCTCGGCTTATGGAAAGTTGTCAAGGGATTCTTGATGTTTAAATTTCCTGTTTCAGGGTGCTTAACAGAAAGTAAGGAAATTAAGGAATTAAGAAAGATCATGTGATACGAAAGCTTGAACAGCAGGGACAGAAACAAGCTGTAAGCACAAAAATAGCTGTTTTCAGCCTTTAAGTGGATGCAATCATTAGAATTAATTCATAGTCACGATTCTGGCCACTAGGTATTTATAACGTCCACTAACTCCTTAGAAAAATACCAAAGTCTTTAGCCACTGAAGGCTTCACAGTGTCTACCAGCTATTTGCTAAGTGTGTGTGTGTCTTCCAGCTGTTGCTAGGCAGACAGTGTGAGTGGAGAGCTGCTTTGCTGACATCGCCCACCTGCCGCAGCTGAAAGCAGAGATGAGCGTGAACCTAAACAGAGATGCTGTGAACAAGTAAACAAAAACAACAGGCTGCAACATGTTCTGTAGAGCTGATCATCTCTTTCATGTACACTGAAGTTTGTGATCCTTTTGATATGAGATGAATCATTTCTGGCACTTAAAATACGTGGCAGTCGAAGGCAGCTTGTCAGGATATACAACAACTGCATGTTCCTCACGTTCGATTGATTCTGAATGAGAGGGTTTTAGCAATACACGTGTCAACCATATTGACTAGCGTGGTTTTGTTAGCTTAGCCCTGCCTCCTCCTGCACTACAGTGTGGGTGTCACCGACTGGTTAAATGTGTGTATCTCCGTGTATGCGTGTTTGTGTGTCCAGTGGGCGTCTGTGCAACACATGGCTGTCCAATGCACAGTCTCTGGTCTCTCCTCATTAGCCTCACACAGAGCAGCCATTCCCCTTTTGCCCCCTCACCTCCTCCCACTCCTCTCCTCTCTCTCCCTCCTTCTCTCCCCACCTTCCACTCACAGCACACACAAGGGGATGAGCGGACCTTTTGTTTTCTGTGTCCGACCTGTGCCCCGTTCCAGCCCTCCTCCTTCTCTCTCCTTCTCCTCTCCGCTGACTAAATCTCTTTTCCGGCTTGATATTGCTGAAAACCATATGGTGTGTGACATCATCAGGGCAGGAAGCAGGGAGAGGGGAATGGTAGAGCAGGGGAGAGATTGGCTTGCCAGGTCTCTGTGCAGTGATGTCAGCAGAAAAGCACTCTGGGAGGCCTGTTCGGGGGTGAGAGCAGAGCAGGTTGGAAATTTTATCCTTTTTTTTTTCTTTTTGGATTTCACTCCCACCTGGATAATCAGGGCCTGGACAAGGGAAGGTCGAGAGAGAGCATACACCTTGAAGGGAACCTTGATTTGTTAACATGTCGGGTCATGGACTGTTTGCTTAGTTTGACTCGTTTATGTTTGTACGCAGGTGCTGTTTTTATTGCGACACCTTCTTCCAAAGATGTCCAAAGAATGTTGATCAAAGGGATTTCAGATAGTTCCAAACAGCGTCTGGGCCATCTTTTAATATCTTGGTCTCATTCAGTGATGCTAAAAACTTCTGCAGATCATCTGTCTACTTCTTCCTTTTAGTCACTGGCAGTCCCAATCTGCTCACCAGGCTTTATGTCTGTCAACCTCCCTCTCTCCCTCCCTCCTGCTTTTGTTCTCTGGGTGAACTCTCCAGCTATGTTGTGAGATCCTGCTCTCCATACCATCAGTACAGACCCATCCAGAGATATAAACACTCAGTTTGCCACTCACACAGTCAGCATCTCTCTCCTTCACACACAAACACACGTGCACTGAAATACCCCTCCACTCTGATTAATGGCAGACTTGGGGAGTGTGCCAGGTTAGGAGGGAAGGCAGGAAAGGAGGGGAGAGGAGAGGGGACACGAGAGGAGGGGAGAGGAGAGGAGGGGAGAGAAGGGGAGGGGAGGGGAAACGAGAGGAGAGGAAAGGAGAGGAGGGACGAGGAGAGGAGAGGAGAAGAGAGGAGGGGAAACGAGAGGAGAGGAGAGGAGAGGAGGGGAAACGAGAGGAGAGGAGAGGAGGGGAAACGAGAGGAGAGGAGAGGAGAAGAGAGGAGAGGAGAGGAGGGTGAATGCTAAATTTCAAATTGATAGGGTGGACCCCTCTAACTTCCCCATAAAACGGCCCCTAGCCAAAACAAAAACAATTCTGAGTGTATCACACAATACTGACTTCTCTGCACACAGTGTCCCAATGAGCACGCTGCCAAACGGCACAGAGCACTCTCTGCATCATCCCACATGACTGCAGTGCTTGAGGACATAGTGTTTCATTTCAACCTCATTACAATGCTAAAACTCCAGCCTGCATCAGAGCATATCCAGGGCTCGTGCCCCTGATAGCATAGCTGGAATCAATGGTTCGCCTCTCATTAGCTTAGCATATTATTGGCTTTTCTTGAAGGCGCTGGGGTGAAGGGCACTGGAGGCCCCTGTTTAGTTTTTATTTATGCCTGGGCTTAAAAGCGGCTTAATTACACAGTGCCGCCGGTGCACACAACAGGTCCCCACCCGGATATGTCTGTCTCTGCCATGATGTTTGGATGGAAAATTAAGATGGTGAGTGAGAGAAGAGGGTGGGAGGAGAGAGAGTGCGAAGGAGACAGATTACGGAGGAGAGTAGGGAGAGAGAGAGAGAGATTTTAAAGGGTCAAAATAAAGAAGGAAAAGGATGGAAACGGAGAAAAGCAGAGAGTGTGGAGGAGAGAGGGAAACGGGGGGGAGGGAGGAGTTTGGAAAACACACTTCATTACAATCTCTCTCGCTGCAATTATGCTATTTACACAGCAACAATAGAGGGTCGGCCTCGGTGGAGCATCTTCTCATTAACAACAGGACCAGAGGAGGAGGGGGTGTGGAGTGGGGGTGTTAAGGGGATGCGGGTGGAGGTGTTGTCTCTTTGGCGGCCCAGTATGAAGCAGAACCCCGTATGGACTGAGTGGCATTTCACGGCTGCTAAATCCATCCCCTCACTGTACACTTCAACCGCAGAGGAGTCAGCTCTGTCTGTCTTTGCCTGAACTTATAAAGATATAAAACAGAGAGCTGCCTTTTCATCTTCCTCCCTCTAGGAAGCAATTTGGACTCACAGAGCACACAAGGACATGCAGTAGCTTCGATATGAAAGTGGTAGTGGCTTAGCGGATGAGAGCCACATCAGCAGAGCGGGGAGTAATTCGTGCAAGTGGATACTGCCCACTGTGGCCTCATCTTCAGTCCCCTCCCATACATTTTTATCTAGTCCACCGTGAATACCTACTGTATTTTTCACACCTGTAACAATCTCTGGTGCCAAAAAACAACAGCAGATCTGTCACATTCAGTGCAGTCAAGAAGGTGTTAGGAAAGTGATGTGATTTCTGTGATGTCGGCCCCCATACTCCACGACATTAGATTTGAAATAAAACAATAACAGAGGTTGAAGTGCTGACTTTCAGATTTAATTTAAGGATGTTTATATTGATTTCAGAGGAACTGTGTATGATTAGAGCTCGATCTTATAAATTAACCCCCTCTTTTAAAAGTAAAAATAAATTCAATATTTGGTCAAAATTCTGTCTTAGTCAGTATTTCCTTAAAAGTCTGTGACTCATCAACACCATCAGACAGTTAGTCCATGCCACGCCTGTGAGGCGGCACTGTTTTGCCTAGGTTGGGGGCTTTTTCTTTTAGTTTGGTCCAACCTGCTCATGTGGATTAAGAGGTCTAGACTGATTCCACCCTTGTCCTCAAAAGGCCCAAATTCAGCACTTTAACTTCTGTTTCACTGTACTCAACTCAAGTCTTTAAGTATAAGTCCTTTGCTGACCTGTATCCATCGATGCAGCTGGCGTTGATGTAGTCAGAGCCCTCGACGCCACGGATGGGCTGCAGGCAGACACGAGTGGACTCAAAAGGCATGATGTTGACCAGGCGGTTCTTGAACTTGTTGCAGGGTAAGTTGGCGCTGATGAAGCGTGACGTGTGGGCTTTGGAGTTGGCCAGTCTCTGTTTATTAAAACGTGGGAACATATCAGACAGAAGAAGAGAGAGAGAAGGAGAGGAAAATATGAGTGCCCTGTGACCTGAAGCAAACAGACAAAGAAGTCTGAAATGCTTCCCTGACGAACCTTTATTCAGACATAAAGTTTTCTGACTGGATGAATAAGAAATTCAACAGAAGGGGAGACATCAGAGTCAAGAAGAGATGTCTGGGAGGTATTTTAGATACTGACTGGTATAAAGAAGTGCAGTGGACTTGTCTCTCATACAGTCCCAGAGCTTCCTTAGAGGACTGTAGGCGTGACAAGCTCAGAGCTGGCAGTGGACAGAGCACAGATGGACAGCACAGGAGCGTGTATGGACAGTCATGGGGAATTGGTGTGTGTGTATGTGTGCGTGTTGTAGCCAGACTGTGTGGGCATGGAGGCTGTGGCCCCCACATAGACCGCAATCATTCTCTCACTCTTTCATTCTCTGTCGTTGGCAGAAGCGTAGATGCTATTATCACTTCAAACAGAATGGATCATGGTCATAAGAGGGCTAATGGCAGAGCCGCGCTGGAAGGAAAGTGTGTAATAACATCACAGCTGATGGCTATTGACAGAAGGTGTGTGTGTGATTGCGAGTCACCTTGAACACCAGCTGTGTGTATGTGTGAGCGTCACTCACTTTGTGTTGTCCACGTGTAGGTGTGCTGATGTGTTTATGTGTGTTTGTCCTGCTCTGCTTGTCCCTGAAACATGTGTTTCTGTTTGTACTCGTGCTGCAGGGTTCGCTGCTGTGACGTCTCAGCGCCAGCGTGCTCAATACAAATGTCTGTGCTTCAGCGTATTTGCTGTATTAATTATTTCCGACAGTGACATGAAGGGGTGCTTAAACCTCAGAAGGTTAGCTTCTGCAGTCTGCTGCACTTTGACAATGTTAGACAATGTGAGAGTGAGTGCAGCCTGGTGCTTGCGGGTCAGGATGAAGAGAGAACACGTGCAGAGCTGTAACGTTATTTTCCTACATTTCTGTTAATTATGAAGTAAAAGTTCACATTACGTCCTGCACAGTGTCAACCCTGAGTACTGTCCAGTTAACTCAAAGAAAAAAGTGCTCTCAAACGCTTCATTAGATTCTGTACGAGTCAAGGACAACTCAAGTTTGGTTTTTACACTGAATTGATAATCTAACAGGGCCTTGAGTAATTCTTGTCTGAGGAGCGTGTTCATCAGTCACCTTGAACTCCAGCTCCATGGCAGTAACCGTCTCGCCGGACGGGGGCTGGGTGAGTTTCTGGATGTGGGCGTACAGGTTGCGGGCCAAGCACCTCAGTGTTGCCACAGGTGGCAGCCTCCAGCAGGGCTTCGTGGATGAAAATGTACTGGTCTTCAGTCTGAACCATGTAGTTCCTCTGGGCACGCATGCACGTCACGTGGCCGTAGATATCTACGGACTTCTCATGCTTCATACGCTCCAGCATGGCATCGATCACGATGAAGCAGCCGGTCCTGCCCACGCCCGCACTGATGGAGACAGAGAGAGAGAGAGGTGTACATGACTTTACATCTCACTGTATATAACAGATATTTATATCATTTACACAACTGTGAGTTCATGTCTTGGTCACGAGAATTTCACCAAAAAAGGCAAATCAGTTCTGTGTTATAGGGTTTTTTTTCCCCTTACCATAATGTACAGTATACGCTGTGGATGTGCTTGTCCAGGTGTGACTATGCAGTATGGAAATCAGAAATTGAAATATGTCAGGATGCATTTAGAATAGTGTTGTAAGTCTTATTATGTTCTTTCTCTGTGCTTGACAGCTGAAAACTGGGCATTATGCTTTTCAGGTGAGCTGATTTACGCCCTGCAGCACAAAAGCTGGACTGTAATGAAATCGCTGCTGTAGAATGTGCAGAAAATTTGAGACTGTAAAGGCGTCCTGAGAGGTTTGATGACTGGATGGAAAATACACAACACAGATTTGCTGAGCCAAATTCATAATGATCAAAAAAGAACAAGTTTTCACCTCTCTGCAGCATGTGCTGTCATTTATAATGTACAGGTAACAACCTTTAATGTAATACACCTCTAAATTCTGATGTGACACTGTCATGCAGGAAAATGATCAGATCATGAAATAATGCAAGTATTGGTTTGAAGTCTAATATTCACACTATATCTAATTCAGCATTAATATGTTGAATATAATGTTGGATTTGCACATTTCGTTTTTCAGAGCACTGGGAGATGCTGTCAAGGTGATTTCACTGCATAAATCCAACACGGCATACAAAACCAAATTATATATAAATCAAGTTATTACTGGTAAACAACAGTAAAGAAGGATGAGGTTCATTTTCTTGGGCACACACCTGCAGTGGACCACCATGGGCCCAGCGTCTGGAGGATTGCAGGACTTAACCCGCCGTAGGAAGGCCAGGATGGGGGTGGGATACTCGGGCACTCCGTGATCTGGCCAGGCCATGAACTGGAACTGTCTCACCTCTCTCTTCTCACTGGAGCCGTTCTACAGGAGAGTGAGAGACAGAAGAAAAGGTGTTAGCTTGAGCTTAGTGGAACGCTGTCACACGGTGAAATGTAATTGGCTGCCTTTTGAAAAAAGAACCTTGTCAGACTGGGAACAAATGTTTTGAACAGGTAAAGGTCACACTGTTTGATGAAAGGGAGCTGAAATTCTACAGTTAAATGCGAAATGAACAAGTGATTTAATTGTCAGAAATGTTGCTATTTTAAACAAAGGTCTTGATAACTTTGATAACAGCACATAGTGTGCTCTACTTTCCCTGCTGTGATCATTCTGAAAGTGTAGGAGCAGATATGTGTATAATTCTGGGATTCAGCAGAAACTGTTTCTTGGCACTGTCATCACTCCTGATTGAAACCAAGTAACTTGCTCCAGCTAGAGACCTTCATTTAATTGGGAATTATAAGAATGTTAGAAAATATAAGAAAGTAATGGAAGAGGAGACGTAAAAGGACAGAGTATCACTCACATCACCGCAGCACTGAAGTATATGAATCAAAGCGAAAAAAAAGAGAAATCTTTCATTGCCTTTTAGAGAACAAGAGAAAAATTTTGGACGTTAAAAACCAATTACACCGGTGAAAAAACGATTCCAGCAGTAATAGCCTTTATCGGTCTTCAGAAAAATAAGAAATTACATTTTAAAGCATGA
This sequence comes from Selene dorsalis, assembly GCA_900303245.1. Lineage (NCBI taxonomy): Eukaryota > Metazoa > Chordata > Actinopteri > Carangiformes > Carangidae > Selene > Selene dorsalis. The sequence continues at coordinate 20,776 of OMNW01009184.1, forward strand.
CCCTATTAATGATGAACAGCAATTACCTGCTGGGAACATGTCCTTCATGAGCATGTCTCGCTATATGGTTAACTGTAAATGAAAAACGGCAGTGCTGTACCTTGTAGAGGGCGAAGGTACGAACGCTGTAAGTGGCCAACTCCACGGTGTCCAGCATGGTGACCTGGATCATCCCATAGGTCTCTGTTCCTCGCGATGGCCAGTACTGGTCACACTTCACCTGGCAGAAGAAGAGAGAGGGGGAACAGCGTCAGGAGTGAACTGGCTCTCACATCCACAGTGAAGCCGGTGAGAGGCTTGTAGGATCACACTGATTAACAAGGAGGGAACATTAGAGGGGTCAGATCAAAGGCTTTGTCCACTGTCTAATTAAAAAGTGAAGACTTGGAGTCAGCTGCTGTATCTCCTAAAAAATGAGCACCAGTGAATCGGGCATATGCATGTGCGTCCATGTGTGTCTGCATTTGAAATGTGCTTCAAAAGGGCATTAAAAAGCCCACTTTGTCTTTTACCAGCCTGTGATCATTTTCAATTAGCTAATTGTCAGGTAGCTTGCAGCCCTTTGTCATGTATGCTTTTGGCGCATTTGTAATGACTGGGTGCTGCATTGTGGAAGGAGATGTGTCTAAAAGGCAGCTCAGGCCTGCTGCGAACGGACAGCAGGTTCAGCCACCTGGCTCCATTTGTGCAGAGAACAAAGTTAACCGTGGATGAGGCTGAGGATCGTCTGAACATTGTGGAGGTTTCTCTTTACTCTTGTATATATGAAAATACCAGACTGGCCTTTGCAAGAGTTTTCACTTTACTTCCTTGTGCTTTGTGAAGCTTATTTGGCATTAGATTGGAACAAAGACGGACTTTGACAGTCCTCTTCATCACTGAGAAATCTACGTGAACCCATCTGCAACAGATTGATGAAACGCAGTGCTGGCTGTCATTGACGTTCGCCTCTGCTTTTCAAACAGCAGTGGTAAGGTGTCTGTTATAGAAACATTGCAAAACACCGCCTGAACCACTTGTGAATAATTCACAGTCAAAAATAGGCCACAGAGTTACACAATCGTGCTTCATGTGATTTTTACACCTAATTTAATAGCTGTTCACAGGGTCTGTGAGTTTGAGGTGATGAGTCACATCATTATCTAAACACTGCATAACCAGCCGAGCTTTCTTGAAGCTACTGGGTTCAGCAAATTTGCGGAGAATGTTTTCAAGAGAAAAACAAAACCTGAAAAGCTTACAGCATATAGTGACTCTGTGGGGCCTCTAACGAGTGTCTTCCAAAATAATTTGTCCTCAGTCCGTCACAGAGACTCTGAACACACTTTATAAATACGCAGGTAATATCAGTCGTCTCAGATGCGCATGAAAACATGGCCACCCTTTGATTTTTCCATATAGAAAGTGAGTAAACACAGACACTGTTCCAATGTTAGAATATCTGGGACTAGGACTTACTGCTGCTATTGATTTGGATAACATGAGAGGAAGAGATGTGATGCAGGTAGGCTAATCATATTGATACTGCAGTGCCGAGCTGACATTTGGAAGCACCTCGGCTGTCTCAGTGAGCTGGTACAAATCGACAAACAAAAAGCGCTAAAATTCACCCCCTCACATTTTACCTCCCCTGGTGACAGCTCCCATTCAGAGACACTGGCAGACCTTGCAGGAGAAACTCAATTGAGTGATAGGGAACCGCTTGCAGTATAAACATATGGATTAGCAGTCACCACTGTAATGAATATCTCTGTGCTGTCTGAGGTTCGGTGGCATATTCTCTCTCGTAAACACACACACACACACATTCCTGTATGGGCATCATAGTGAGCTCCAGGTAAGTGTGCAGATGGAGTGAGGACCACCCTTTCTGCTACACTTAGAGAGAAGTACTTGTAACTTTCCCCACTAGATGACCTGATGATTCAATGTCCCACCTCAGATTCTTTAAGAAACAAAGTGAAACAATCAGCATTAAAACACACGACTAGTGAAGTGAGGACTTTTTCATGGGCGCCATTTTGGATTAGTGTGTAGCTAGACTATTTGACTTATGTCACTTTTCAAGTCTTTGAAAGGAAATTATGTAAAGTCAAATACAGCAGAAGGAAGCGTCAGAACATATCAGTTCCCGGTCCCTGTTCTGGTCCCTGTCTGGATCCTGGATCTGGTCCTGGTCCCGGTCCCGATCCCGATCCCGGTCCCGGTTCCGATTCCGATTCCGATCCCGGTCCCGGTCCCGGTCCCGGTTCGGGTTCCGATCCCGGTTCCGGTCCCGATCCCGGTCCCGGTTCGGGTTCCGATCCCGGTTCCGGTCCCGATCCCGATCCCGGTCCCGGTTCGGGTTCCGGTCCCGATCCCGGTCCCGGTTCGGGTTCCGGTCCCGGTTCGGGTACG
>OMNW01009188.1:0-11944 GCA_900303245.1 Selene dorsalis
CACTACAGCCACGGTTACAGCCACAGTTACACACTATTCAAGAGTGATCCACATTTATTATAGTATATACATGCTTTACACATAAATACAGAAGCAGTTCAAGAACTCTTTATGCCTTCTCTCTGCACAGAAATGATGTAATGCACTGTATGTCTACAGGCTGATTTGTTTTTGTACAGAAATGGTGAAAATGTCATAATTATTCAGAGAATACTTGAAAAACCTCCAGGATTCACCCACTTCTTACCTGTATTCTGTAATTTCTATTACATACCTTACAATGGCCTTCAGTCTGACATATATAGTTTTGTTCATTTGTTGTTTTACTTGCCAAAAGACTTCTTTCTTTTTCAGTCCAACTGTGTATAGTTACTGGCCCTATAGAACTGAGACGGATAGTTTAAGTGTGTAACTTCCATAATCAGATAAATGTAAATCTGGACTTGAAAGTAACAAGCAGAAATTCATGATGACAAAGCCTGACAAGCTGACTTCAATAGCAGAAATTAAATAATGATTGGCTCTTTCATTGATCACTGTGCATGTATCCTGTTTGTCCTCTCACAGGGAGGTCAGAGCTGTGAGTCCTGGTACGTGGAACTGGCAGGGATTCTGCATTTTTGCTCACGGACACTTCAGTAAGACGGATGCTTGCCAAGGTAAGGGCTTGAACCCCTGTCCTCTGTTTGAATAATGGTCTCCCTATTCACAATGCCCCCCCGCCAGGGCAGCTGATGAAGGGGGGGGGGTAAAAAATGGCTCACAGCATACTTTGTGGTTCTGATATATTTGTGCTATAAATCAACATCCAGTTTGTAGAATACAAAATACAAAATATCAATAAAAGCAATATGAAACAAATGAACTCCTGCACTTCATAAACATTTTTCTCAAAAATAACACATACAATATTGAGTGGAGTACACAGCCACATTCACTGAATCCAGTGACTTTATATATAGGAAGCCTGAGGAAAATTGCTCATTGTTATCTTTAGTAATCCATAAGGTCTCTGAGCTAGAGCACAGCATGGTCTGAGGCTTGGTTGCTAATCGTAAATTCACAGAAATCTACTTAGAGAAAGGCAAATATCAACAAGTCCTGCACCGGCTTCTCCATTTCCTCATTAGGCTGATAGATGGAAGATAGCTAGCACTGAGAGAGGTGGAGGCAAGAACAGATTAGTCTCTCTTCACAAACAACCACATATCCTTGACTTTTAATTAAAAATGCCATCGCAATTAGACACGGTAGTTTAAAGCACTGCCGAAATAAAAGGAGTTCAGGCACTGCTATAAAGGCAATCCGGCGCAGTTCCAAGAGAATAAAGCTTTTCACTTTTCTCATTGTGAATGTTGGCTTTTTTTTTTTTTTTTTTTTTTTTTTTAAATGGAAAACTTAAATCGGCTTATAGGTTTTTCGCAAAAGCACTGCAGCAACGAGGAGCCAGAGAGGAGGAAATAGAGCTCAAAGTCATCACAGTGGTTACAAAGGACGTCTAAGATTGAGGTCAGGGGAGGGAGGAAAACTATTCTGTCAGCACAATAAATGAGAACAATTAATCAACAGTTAATGTGAATCACACCATTTATCCATCTAAACAATCTGGTTTCACCAAGTCACATTATCGGAGTGATGAATCTGTGCGACTCTTGACATTTGAAATGCTTCAGAGAAGGACAACAGGCTGTAAGGGCCAACAGAGAGGGATCTGCTAAACATGAGGAACAGCCGTGCTCTGACAGATACTGTACTTCTCTGTAAACGAGTCACCTCCTGTACATGCAGGTCCTGATCCTGGAAACAGCAGCAGCATGTATTAAGAAAACAGAAACTAGGTCCACGCATATGGCCTACTTAGGATTATTATCTGTTTCATTGGAAAACATTTCAAAGTTGTTGTTGTTATTGTACATTTGGTGAAAAACAGGTATTTTCACAATAGAAGAAAGAACAACTTTTAGTATGCATGATTTAGCAGACTGTTGTTCCTCTACTACCTGATAATGCTCCTATTGTGGTTTTGTCAGCTTTCCCTGCAAAACCTTTCTCCGTCCTAATTGTTTTACAAATTCATGTTTTTATAGCTTTCCCTCTTTGCTACTATTCCATTTTATTACATTAGCTCTTCCTTTTATCATTTAGTCCTCGTTAACTTGTTTTACCTGCATGTGAACAAACGGGAACACAATCCCACTCTCCTCCAGCTTTTCCCGCTTTTTGCAATAGAATAACAAATCAGTCTTGGTGATTTAGTATTCCCCTAGATAATTGGTTTTCTGGAGTGGTGACCATGTGGAGATGAAAAGCATTCAGCAAAGCTCTTAACAGATGCTGTAATTACCTGAGCAGACTCGCACAAGTGCTTGAGCACACCATAGTAGTAGATGCACCCTCTGTGATCTACCACTTACAGAGAGGGAAGGGCAGAATGCACATGGGCACTAGCTTCATCTTGACAAGCAATGTAATGCATCATCTAACCGCACCATGAGGCCAAAGGAGACGGCATGAAGTACATACAATGAACACTACTGTTAAATTAAATGTTATCCAATATCACCAAACTACAGTAAAACAATTGAAGCATGTAATCTTTTCTATAGAATACTTGTAGCGTTATTTGATGGACACTTGTTTGCTTGTGAGTTGGTCTGGTTCCACACTCTCTTAGTTGTGGCGGACTGAAACCTTATGCTTAAAGCCCCTACAAAGAACTTTCATTTTGTGTTGATTTTGGCGGGTAGTGTTTTGTCAGAATGAAGACTGCATTTCCCATGAGCATTCGCGCGTATTTTCGTAAAGACACTTATCTGGCTCATGCGTGCCGTCGCCTCCGAAAGGTAAAGAGTTACACTATTTAGAAACAGCTTATCTTCCCACCGACAGCCTCATTTGCTGTTGCAGGTCATACAGAGACATCAGCAGAAACGAGAGACTTTTGCATATCCAGTTAAAACTTCTTTGTAGGGGCTTTAATGATGATTTGATTTGAAGAACAAAATCTCAGCATTTGAGGTTTGGAACCCTTTTTATAAAATCAAAAAAAAAACCCAAATTCCGTATACTACATGCAACTGTTGATAACAGGAAAAAAACGAAGGGATGTTTACCTGGATGCCATGTACGGATAAAAATGCCTGAAACAACAATCGGATGGATTGTCACGGAGCTGGTGACGACACACGTGCTCTCTAGAATGAACTGTGACAGCTATACTCAGTTTGCTAGAGCTAATGCTAGCTGGCTAAGCTAAGATCACACATCACTAATTTTACCTGCTAAATCTCTACAGGTTAATATTGTTATGTAGTATTGTCAGTGTTCAGTGTTGTAGTATTGAGTCCATTACACTCTTTACATTAGATAATTTATATAGCATTATAAGGTTCATGAAGGTATAGCTTGCATATACTTTCAGCTAATTACTTTCCATTAGGCTTTGTTACTTCTGGATGACAGCCATTCATTATAATGGCCCACATTATTACTTGTGTCATTATTAGTGATGGACAGATCTGAACAGGCTCTACTCAGTGTTTTTGAACTGCTGAGGTGCATGTTCTCCAACTTCTCCCCATGGGGATTCATCATTTTGTACAGCAGTGCAGGTGATTAAAGGCTAAATCGCTTAAAGGGTCCTGAAGAAAGGAAGGGAGAACATTATAGCTAGGTGTTAATGTTTGAAGCATGCAAGGTTAATGTGGTGCCATGCTGAGAGAGAACTTGTTCCATTTCCATCAGTAGATTCTGCACTCTTGAACTCCTGTTCTTAAAGATGCTTCTAGTCAGGCACGCATTATTATGGCTATAGTAATGGCCACACTACCTACCTCAGAAAACTCTACTAGGGGACATCTCTGTGAACTTATTTCACATAGCTCATTTTCTTACTTTCTTCCTGCTCTAAATGTATCAGTAATGTCATGCTGAACAATAAAATACTGTGTCCATTATGGCACGGTTTCACCATTCAGTAATTTCTGCATTTCATTCTCACTGAAGATACATAACTGAATTAAATGCATTTGTGCATCGTGACACATTTTACCTTTATCAAAAATCAGCTCCTTTGATTGGACATATTGCATCATCAATTAATTGTTCAGCTGAATCATATGTATTATGTCAAAACTGGAGGACCTCTGATTGTTGCTGCAGATGCTGATACAGATATATTTTATACCCCTAAATCTGTAAATCTGACTCGATCACAGTAGATCTACTATTGGGTCACTTGAATTTAAACTTAAACTGTTGCTTTTCTCTCTTTGATAATCTTCATTTCTGGACATGCTGCTTGGAAACTGCAGCTCTACAATGCCATAATAATACGATCACCTTGGCACTTCACTGAGGATATTCTCTATGTCCGCTGTTCCTGCCAGTTCCCAAAAGCCATTATATGTTGTTTACTAGACAGTGTTGTTATGGCACACACCACTGAGTATACAATACGCTGCACATACTGTACCAAAGCACAAACAAATATCAGCTAGCCCGCTCCCGAATCAGCTGTAAGAAACTGTCAGAAGTTGAGATGTTGGTGTCGCACGTCCTTTAATCACAGGCACATCATGGTGACAGAGCTTTGTGTAGTTTAATAAAGCCCCAGGAACAAAGACAGTCTCCTCTAAACCATCTTCCTCACGTAGCATCTCCGAGCGGGGCTTAGGAGAACTGGTTATTACCATCTCATTGAAGAGGAACCCCTCAACGCCTTGTAAAGTTGCCTGGCATCCTGGCCCCACTTCACTCTATGCTGACAGCCCTAACATCAAAACTCAGCACCTTCCTTTGGAGGCTGTTTCAATTATTCATTCCTTCCTTGGGGTATAACTGCTGTCTCTCTGCTGACACTACCTCTGCATATCTTTTTGTTTTTGTTTTTTTGTTTGTTTGTTTTTCAGCATTCTCAGTCTCAGTCTCCCTCTTCTGTCTGAGATGGGCAGGTACTACATTTCAGGAGAAGCCCAGGGTAACAGCAAAGAGGGAAACTGAGGGTTAAAGAGCAGTACATCAGGGTCACAGAAAAAGGCCCTTAAACAATTCTTATCACAGCAGAGAGCCCAAATGAGATACCTAACCAAAGGGAATAATTATCTTTCAAATGAGGCTAATCTAAAGCTATCAAATAAAAACAAACTTCAGTGTGAGTGTATGGAAATGCAATTATTCAAATGGGATGGAAATGCAAATGTGTGGTCTTATGTGGAGGAAACAAGGAGCCAGGAGCAAGTGTCCTCTAAGAACGAGACTCCCTACTGGCTCATAATTTTATGTAATGGATGTCAATGTCATTGTGGACACATGGCATTTTTTTTTACATCCAGCTAAAATGTGGGGAGTCAGCTGGCCCCTAATTAAGAACAAATGTGTCTAATTGTGTTTATAAATGCCCTCATGTGGCAAAAATACATTCTCATTACAGGTGGAGTAAGTGATTCTAATCCAATACACTTTCTGTCAGATTCAGTGAATATTCTCCTCATGCTCCACTAGCTATTCTGTGTGTATATGTTGGGAAAAAAAACTCCAGTATTCCTTCACAGGTATTACTTTGTAAATAGAAAATAAACAAGGCGGCTCGGACCGAGTTCCACAACACTATTGCAGCCAGTCAGCAACAGGGGGCGTTCACACTCGTGCACAGGACAAGGGGGGAAAAAAAGTAAAGAAGAGGGAAGAAATCTGGCAGTGGGAGGGCGAGGAGGTAAATCAAGCACATGGTAACCGATAGAGGCAATTTAAGGATCAGCTGGAGAGGAAGAGGGAACGAGAGAGAGAAGCAGTCTATCCTTCCATCGCCGCCAGACTGTGTGGAGTTTGATTGGGAATGCGGATGAGACCAGTACCGACGTTAAGGCTACCCCATGGAAAGACATCGAATAGCAGAGCACATCAAGGCATGTACTCCACAACATAATCATATTGTCAAGATGAGGAGAGGGCTGAGAAACAGCCAAAGAGGAGAAGGCCAGAGGAGAGGTTGCTTGTTTCTGCACGGAAGGTGGGTAACATTAGCTTATCTATGATTCACAGAACCAGTGGGTCCAGTAGATCAATAGTTTTTTCTTCTATTTGCAATACATAATATGATGACGGCTAATCCAACCTGGTTGGATGGCAAGCAGTATCATATTTGTGTATTAGATGAATTGCTTGTCCACTGATATTCATCTTGCTTTTTAATCTGTTGATGTCAAGTCTTTGAGGACAGTTGAATCACATGACCGTCTGCAACTGGTGTGCTTGCTAGGGGAAACCAACTCATCCTCTGTCAATATTAGACTTTTGGTAGCAAATGAAACCACTATTTGCTGTCTAAAGTACCATGTTATTTGTCACAGAGTGCATTGATTTGAATGAATGCATAATTCAAAATGCTTGACCAGTTTTACTCACTTGTATTTGGTCGTGTGGCCGTGTCTGTGTGAATGTTTTTCGTTTTATGCGTTTTTTCTGATTCTGTATTGTAAAGGTTTGTTTTACTCATTTCTTAAAAAAACCAAAAAAAAAAAAAAAACAGACATGTTGACCAGATATACTGCTGTTAAAATGCTAAATGCTAACATACACACAAGGACAATGGTAACATGATGAGCAGGTACAAGCTTTATACATACACTGTCTTAGTTGACTGCACTGGTGTGCTGACTTTTATAAAATGAACAATAAACACAACAAAGGCTGGTGAGAATCCCATTAGTAATTTAGGTTATTAAACATAAAGCAAAGTACAAGACATATTAGATTTTTGCACAGAAAGGTGGAGAGATCAACAATGCAACTGATTGACACTGTGATCACTCGAGCCCTGTTGCTAACATTCAAGTGCCCCTTGATGGACAAACTATATCCTGGCAACACCGTTTCCAAGTTACCACAAGCAAATGGAAATTTTGGCATTTCTTTGTTGCCGGTCCACATATGTGCTGATACAAATCTGCGGTAAGCTAATACTGACAAACACTATTAACTTGCAAATGTATCCGTCAAGCCTCTCAACTTTTAATATATTACATTGGATTTTCCAATGTATACTGATGTATGCTTTGTAAGAGTGCAGCTCATTGCTTCAAAAATAACAGTAATATCCTTGAAGCACTGAAGCATTTCTTGTGGAATGTGCACATTATTTTCTATCCTCCGTGCTACTCTTATGACACACGCACATGTACACACACACACGTACGTTACCATCGTACGTCACCCTCTGTCTTTCACTTTGCTTGTATTGTCCTTCATGCTGTCATATAAAAACAAACAGTGCTGGCTTATGTAAGAGCATAGGGAGAAGTTTCAGAGGACTGTAAGACTGTGGAAAGTATTCCGGTGCTCATTTTGCCAACAACCTCAAGCCAAAGGATAGATTTAAAAACATGGCACCAGAGTTGCTCATGGTTAGTTTTAAAATATTAGACAAATGGATGAAATAAGAGCAAGAGCCCACGGATTAAGCCAACAACACAGAGCAGGTGGTTCAGTGGATACTGGGTTTTTTGTTTTATTATAATAATGTGTATTCTCCAGAAACCCCAACAGAATCAATTCTATTATCATTCATTTAAATAACATGTGTATGATGTTTTTCTTGATACCTTTGGCAGTGAGTAATTCAGAGTATAAATTAAATCCACAAAAAAGTGAGGTTTTCCAAAAGAGTTCAAATGTATCTTTCCCATGCGCTTCCTTTCAAGGTTGCTCAGTCAGTTCTCACTTTGGGGTTCAGGTCACAGATGATATACATTAACTTTTACGATATACGAAAACTTTACCCCATCAGTTCCCCAAGTAGAACTTTTATTAATAATCTACGTAGTTCTTGTGTGGGTGGGATGTGATAGAGGGCATATACGCTTTTGACTGCTCATCAATTATAAAAGAAAAAAAAACAATAAACATAGTTGTTGTTTTCTTTGTTTCTGTTTTTATCAAAAATACATTAGTTTCGGGTTTGAAGCAATATATGCCTGAAGCCTTCTGTCTGAAACCAGTTAACCTTCTATCTAAAGGCCCAAACTTTAACTATAGGTATAGTTTCTGCACAGTCTTATCTCTTTCATACACACTGTACACCTGGTGAAGTGCTATATCTGCACATTCTATAATTTATTTCTATTGGTTGCAAGGTTGCTCTAATGGAGTTACAAAGACCCTTGATTGGTTTCCAGTGCCACAGCAGGATGATGATTCTTCCCTCCCTTTAGATTACTGTGGCCCAACAGCATCGACTGAGCGACAGGAGGCAGAAGATGAGTTAGGGAACGGGAGCACACACACACACACACACTCAACATGCTCTGTCAGCATGGTACCACATTAACCTCACATCTCAACAACTCTCTAAGGCTTTTCTCCTTTTACTTTTGATCTCTCCCTCCTCTTTTTTGAACCATACTGCTCCTCTCGTTTGACATTCATCACAAGCATCATCATAAATACTCAATACACATATTTCCTTTAAAGATAAAAAAAAAAAAAGAAAATGCAAAGAAGTTGATCTTTAAATATAGTTTCTTGGCTCTAGTCAGTACATAAATAATTGATCACAGAAAGGCTCCAGGGGGTGTTGTGTTCGCGGATATGTTGATTTCACACCAATTTCCTCACATATATAGCCCAATCTCTGTGTTTACCCTGCATAAAATTAACACACACTGGACAGTATCTCCAGAGCTCAGCTGAAGACGAGAGCTGAGATACAGGAATTACAAATAGGGCCTTCAGTAAGTAACATTTGCAAAATGTGAGGGGTAAAATGGCTTGAGAAATGAGGCAGAGAAGGCTCTCATATGCCGACAAGAGAGATTCCGTGATCCCTCTCCCGCTCTGAAAAATCACTACACAGCAGTATAAACGAAAGCCAGACTCCACCATGACATCAAAACAAATGTTAAACAATGACAATAGACTGAACTGAACAAGTGAAAAAAAAAATCAATACAATGTAAAACATAACAATCATTATAATATGCAGTAGTTTCTATGACTGTGCAAATCTAGAGCAAGAGTGTGCTACTGGCAAAACAACAAAACTCATCAGTTGTGTATTCTACAGAGTGGAAAAGAAGTTCATAGCTTTTCATCTTAGGAATACTGACAACACCTCAAAGATTTTACTGCACAATCCCATGAATAAATACGCCTAAAAGTTTTTTTGTCTAAATACATCTCTCAAAGGAGTTGCAAAGTAACGTTTTTGGGACGTCTCTTTTTTTTTCCGAAAATAAACACAAGCTTATTCATGGAAAATAAGTGATGATGGAAGTTTATTTATCATAAATTTGTTTGATCTCATCAACAAAACAGCTGACAGCAGTGGAGGAGGGGAGACAGATTAGGTTCGAAGCACCCCGTTATGAAAGAGAACTAATAAATCCTCTTGAGTCACTTCTGACTGAGGACAGTAAAGCCAAGTTGTGCTGTGCTGCACAGTGCCCAACACACATTACTATTTGGATGTAAGCATATGAAATAGTCGGCTCAGAACCCCACCCATTCAATTTTTTTTTTCCTTTTCAGTTGTAAGTAAAGGATGCCTGGCCGCAATTTGTTTCTGTCAAGATGATTAATGGCTCTCAATTATATTACAGCTTATATGGATATGGGAAGGTGCATCTCTACAGCAGCCAATCGATAAATCTGTGGTCCTCCAACCACCCACCCTCATCGCGCCAAGAGATTTACAGGCCATATGCAGCCTTGAATCCCCATACAGTAAGTCTTATGCAGATTAATAAAAACGTTCCTTAAAGATGTTCTAACTTGGTCCAATAATACCTTAGACATTAATTCTCCAGGCTGGCAGCCTGATAGCGTTTTTCCTTCTGTGGAGCCACTATCTGCAGGAGGCTACTTCATGTATAACATGTACAAAAACCAAAGTAAACCCTAGGTTCTGTGTCATATTTGTTGAGGTAGAAATGGTAACTTTTCAAAAAGCATGGGCTGAATGAATGAATATGCTGCATAGAGTAAAAAGAGCATTGTGGCCCTTGAACATGGAATAGGCCACAGTCACCCGCCTTAATCAAAACATCAATGTGTTCCACAAAGTAGAAATACTAATTTGTAGTAGGCTTACAACGTAGTGAACCACAAAAGTGCCCCAGACACTAATAGAGACGAATTCACAATTAAAACATTGTCCGCAGGTAGACAGCTGTTGCATGAGAACCGAAACCAGCAGCCACCATATGCACTGAGATGACGAGGCCAAACACAGATCCACAACACAAACGCAGCTCCCCACACACGCACACACACACTTACGCACGCACACACCATATGCAGTTAACCATAACATTCACCAGCATTTAGCACCTGCACCACATCTACGCTCACCTGTTGTAGTGAAGCTCGGACGCCAGGTATCTCCAGCGAGGTGTTCACAGCCATGACGCCGACTGAAGAAGTCCTCCTCCGACCACTAGTGTCCATGTGTCCTGCAGAAGTCACCACGAATGGTGCATCAATGATATAATTCACAAACGGAGGCGATGCTTTCCATGGTAATATCCTTCTTCTCCCTCTTCTTATTTAGCGTTTATTTGCGGTTGGCAAACTTGGCAAGAGGAGACAGCGCGGCTGAGGGTTTGAACTGGCCTCTGCTGGAGGTGCAGCAGGTCACGTGTCTGCAGTTGTATCACTCCGCGACACAGGTGTTCAGTTCACCGTCAATTGGGGCTGCATGAAGTTCGTATTGATGCATTTTGCAGAAGATGAACTTTTTCCAGAAATAATGTCTAAAAAAGTAGGTATGGCTGTCTGAAAAGGACAAAGAGAAGGAAAAAAGCTTTGATAATAAAGTGCACACCTTCATATGCATGACCCAATCACAGTAATGTTGAGATTTAATACATCACTACATCTCATAATAGACCTATATTTAATATTTCTTGATTATCCTCTCATAGATATATTTTGTTGTATTGCAAATGTAAAACAAAAAATATGGGGTATTTTTGGTTATGTTTATATACAGGGTTTCATTTTTTTCTGATGCCACCTATGTGCACAGCTGATTTTATGCTCACTTTATATTAATATGGCTGTAGCGAATGCAAAATAGGCTACTGAAGGAAATCAAGCAAAGCCCATTTGTAATAATTAATTACAACTAAATGAATCAAAACATTTTTTTTTTAAGTTTTGTCTTCTGCAGTCTGAACACTTGCCTTGAATGTCTCGGTGTTAAACCATGCGTTCTGCTTTATATATGGCAGCCTCAAGAGGTTTAAATGACTTGGTGAGAAGAATTCAGTGTGAAATGGGATGTGATGCTGCACAGAGGTGTTTCATTCCCACAGGCTGTGTACTAAAGCGCGACTGGACTTCACCGACTCCTGCCCGCCTCCCAACCACCTCCTCTCCCTCGGCCTTTCTTTTTCTCCATCCCTCACGTCCTGTCTTGGTCCCCACCTGGAGATAACCTCCATTTTCCACTTTCTTTTTTTATAAAAAGCCATTTTCCTTTGGCTATCCTCCCTGTGAATAAAACTCTGAACCATGTTGAGAATTTGCTACTCTTAATTATTGCATAGTAATAAATGAAGTCGGAGCTCCAACTCTCCAGAGTAGCTCATGCTGATCTCCACCATAGTGCTTTACCAGAGGCATCGCTGCTCCCACATCAGTTTCATCAAGCGCTGTGGTTTCGCTTCACTTACAGCTTCATATATGTGAGAGACTAATAGAGACTGATTCATTGATATTCCAGCCAAACTGCCCAGGGATTTGGCAGAAAAGGCGGCAGCAGCAGAGGAAAGAGACAGACAAAACAAAGTGATAGAGAATGAGAGGGAAGGGTGGAGAGAGACTGAGAAAGTTACACCAGATTTGCAGTCACATGCTGAGATGCCAGGGATGATAAAACCATCTCTCTCTCAGGCAGGCCGCTGTGACAGACTTGATTCAGTCCTCTCAGACGCGACACCCACCC
>OMNW01009188.1:13921-49046 GCA_900303245.1 Selene dorsalis
AATAATAGGAGCCACTGATATTGATATGCCTGGCTGCCTACAGTACTTAGGCATAATAACTTCTTCTTACTTTCTTAGCGAGTCAGTCAAAAACATTAATAAGTCAGCTGCAGATAGAGTTTTTCAACCAACTATTTTGTTTAGCTATGTTTGAAGTCCAGCAACCACTCCTCTAAAAAAAAATCCATGAATTTCAAGTGATAAATCTGCCACTGTAATTATTACCTCAGCTTAACCCATTTCTATTTATTTGACAGCAGGAGCAAAAATGCAACACAAAAAAGTATTGAACCCTTGTAGTAAACTTGTTAAAGGGTTGTGGCGAGGGCCAGGGAGGAACCCATTAAATTTCAGTGTAAGTCGAACTGGACCATTTGCTATGAATTTGAATTTTTAGGCATATATTGTTTGACATTGGCCTTGGCAGAGATCTGCACTGTTTGAGTGCCCTTCCAGTTGAAAATTGTAAACATGCAATGATTGACTGGGGAGCTTGACAGGTATAGCCACAGTAACCAAGGAGTGGCAGCGTGTATTTGTAGTGAAGGCTCAGTCTGACATGAAACCTACCATCTATTTCTATATCACCTGCATGTTTACAGCTTTTTGAAACAGCACATGCAAACAGACAGACACAAGAGTAAATAAACACGTATGACTTCCTTTATATTCTGGAGGTCAAGTATTGGTCTGAACTGCAAAACCACTGTTTTCTGCATCTGTCAAATCTCTGTTGTAAGCAGTAAAGCTAACACTGCTCTTTACGGCATACATTGTGATGCACAGCATTGTCTTGATATTCGTTCCCTCTTCCCTGTCTTCCAAAATTACTGCTCATTTCCAGTTCTGAGGATTTGTCATCCATTGCCTTTCACATCCACCTCACTGGACATGCAAGGCCAAACAAAACTAACCCAATAGCCAGTGGTGTATGTGCACAATTTCCATCTCTCCCACATTCTGTATATCACCCCCAACCCTTTTGAAATGGTAGCTATGAATCTTCATTGCATCCGGTGGTGTGGAAAGCGGCCCTCTTCTAAATGACTATTGATGATGATGCCACACTGTAAGGAATGTGAACACAGTATGGAAATGGTACTGCAAGCCTGGAGGACCAGAGAGAGGAGGGGTGGGGTGGGGTACTGTGAAACGGATGGGCTGAGGGGAAATGCAATCAGCCAACAGTCTGAATGTAAATTTCCTCCCTAGGGGATAAAGTGTGTTACTTATCAACAAATAAATAAATAGGTCCAAAGCATACATGTGAAATAATAGGCTCCCAACTCATTTAACATGTCTAAAATAGGGAAAGAACTTCACCGAGATACAGAGAACTTGTGTCCCTAACTTGTCCAAAAATGAAAGGGAATATCACCAGGTGCCACTTTTAGTGTTTTGAGAGATAAAATATTTTTTACAACATTTAGTGAATAGCAGAAAAATAAAAGGCAAATGATGCTTCTTTTATACTGTAGTAGGAATTTTTGCAGAGACATTTATACTTTAATTCACGGCAAATTTTGTAAGATATATAAAAGCTGGGGAACAAATGTTTCGTTTTTTATCTCATATTATTCTTCTGACCTTCCTGTGTTCTTGAAAACAGAGCTGTTGAGTGGAGTGAGCTGCATTTCTTATTGAAGACACTGAAGAAGTGGTATCTTCTGAAGATCATGCTCCTCCTTTTTTTTTTTTTTTTTTTGTCTCACACTGCTGCAAGAAACTACTTCTGCAGGAAGTTTCTGGGTCTTATGTGTGCACTGGCGATATCCACTCCCCCAAGGCGTGCACAACTTGTCCTTGGTTGTAAGGAACCATAAAAAAAAGTTACGCAGACAGCACAAGAACCATCAGTTTACAAGCCTTGAGAAAGACAAGGGGTCTGCCTTATAATACAGACGTCATCGACAGCCTCACACTACATCAGATGAGCTCCCCAGTGATAGTATATCATAATACTGTTTACTCTGTAGGGCCTATGCACTGAGAGTTTTTTGTTTGTTTGTCGGGTGTTTTATTTTTTTTTCCACAATGTAAGACCTAGAAATTCAAATGATGCCTTGTTGTGTTCTCTGTTGCATCATTATTACTTTTAGCTTTTGGTGTTTCCCTTATTCCTTTATTTAGAGTGTTACTGTTAGTGTTTTTTAAAATAGCAGGGTTCACAAAAGTTGTCAAAAATTAAATTATAGTTGATTACCCTTCCAAAGTGTGTGACAGTGATTGCAGTGTGGTATAACTGCTGTTGATAGTTTGCAGGTGCATGTGTAATTAATGACTGAATACCTGACACATGCTGCTATAAATAACCACAGCCATGTGTAATGGCCATGCACAAGGATCACAGCACTGTTGGACGACCTCATCAACATGTCAATGTGGTTCCTCTTTGCTGCCTTGTTTTGTTTTGTTTTGTTTTGTCTGGTGGAGCAGCAGCAGAGTGAGGTATTCATCTACATACTTGATTAAGGGCTTGTCTACATTCATTTATGGCTACAAATGAGTGGAAGTCAGGCTTGTGCACATGTACACAGTGTTGAAACGAAAGACACTGATAAAACACAAATATGTATTTCTTATATGTAACAAATCATGTGTGTATATTCCAGTCCCTCAAAAGTCACATCACTTTGTCTCAGACTAAAAGGTCCATCAAGTTGAAATACACTGGCATCACACAATGATGGAATCAGGAAAATGCACTTTACAGTGGTGGTGTGATAGCTAGTGACACATGAGCATGAACTATGTGAAATCAAAGAGAATAAATGGCTCTTCTTACTGTGCCTTTTGATTGAATCATCAGTCTTTCTCCAGCATCAGCATCAGGAGTAATTCAGGTAATGGTTGACTGCTCAATGTGAATAGATTTGTACCCATAGCAGCGGGACTTTGCCAAAATGAAAACAAAGTGTATGCAAAGGCACCAAAAAAGCCTTTCAGGTTTTTGTCACTGTAAGTCTTCATATCTCATGCACAACCTTGACAATTTGCTGTTGTTTTTAATCTTAATTTGTAATGTTTTTGACTTGTATTTCACACTGTTTTGCTATCCTGCTGGTTATCACTATACATATCAAGCAGGCGAATATGGAACATTTAGCTGCTAAAGAGAGGTATCTCTCAGGAGCTGGGAGAAACGACAATGAACACCAAAAAAACATGTGTTTGCTAAAGGGTTCATCATATCAAGTTGATGACATGTCAATGTTGGGTGTATACTTTGTTTCCAGTGCCCCCAAGTGGACAACAAATCTGTTATTGAAGGATTAATATATGAAAATAGTTGTATGTATGTGTATGTTGTTAATGCTATTTTGTTACAAAGGTATCACGGGCACACTCACTTTTGGTGTAAATCCGGATATGGACAGACGTACACGCCTGTATCTTGCAATGTATATTGTTCTACATAAATCATTTGTTTAAAATGTGAGGAATTACTGTGAATAAAGTCTTTAAAATCTCCCAATGTTCAACATTACCTGAAGACACAAAAAGAGTGAATTGGCTTACAAGCTGCTCTTATTACTCTAAAAATCCTTGTGCGAAAAAAGGAGGTCCCAGCTAACCGAGCCTCCACACCAGTGAAACCGACTTTTACCAGAGGCGTACAGTATCGCAATTCTCCCACCAGGGCAACAAAGTCAACCACCACGTAGCATTATAGACTCTGACAGAGAATACGAGACCCTAATCAAGACCTTAATACACTACCACACACACAAATCTACTCATGCAACATGAAAACCAGCAGCAAGTGCCCCTGCTTTATCTTTCCCCCACTCTCCCGTCTTTCCGTGGACTGTTGATATGCAACAGCAAAAAAAGGAAAGCAGTCGTGTCACAGAAGATTTTCTGGAGGCCTTGACAGAACGGATGGGTCTCCATTACCGTAATGAGGCTACAGGAATGGCCGCCACGCTTCCCTCATTTACGCCATCTCAGTCTGCGCCTCCTCCAGGGGATACACTCCTTCCTCTATAATAGCCTATTCAGTCTTCTTTTACTCCCTCTCTCTTTTGCTCTTTGCTCTCATTCCCTTTTTACTACCCCAGAAATTTACAAGAGGTGTGTACATTTGTGTGTGTGTGCATCGGGGAGGCTTGAAGTTAATGAAGAATGCTGGTTATGTGTCCAGTTACTGACCCTTCATAGCGTGAACAAGGAGGAGCACATAAAAATATCACATTTTTGGGCGCTGCTTAAAAGGAAAGATATGGCATTTAATTTTAAAGTAATTTAAATGGCATTTGAGGAAAATTTTTAATCTTAATTACCTATTTGGCCATGTAGGAGAAGGCAGAAGGGATACTAAGGAGAAAAAGTAGTCAGTGTCACTTTGAAAGTTTGCTGCAGCTCACCACAGGAAGGAATTGTCCTCTGAATCTGGTTCTTTCTTTAGTGTTTTCAGGCAACAAGCAACATCTAAGAAGAGCAGATTACTTGAACTCTGAAATCTGTGCACATCTTGTTCAGCTTCTTTGAGCATGTGCACCAAAAAAAAAAAGAAAACAACCCAAAAATGAGACCACCTAAAAGAATGAGTCTTTGTCCTTTCTCATTTCAAGCAAACAATACAGCTAAAGGAAAAACTCCTCTAGAGCAAGGGTTCATGACAGGATTTGTTCATGCAGATTGTGAAGGCTTGCATTGCAAGATGAATGAATAGAAAATTCTTCATCCCAATAATGAGCCTCTTACTTCTTCATGTAGTGGTGAAAATGCCTCCTCAAGGGTTAAATCCCTTATTTCAGCCCGGTGTTCTGCATACTAACCAGCCCATTTATCAGTCAGCTTTCACAAATAAAAGAGGACGCGCTTGTTTCAGTTGTGCAGTTTTATTTGTGTTCCACAGGGTTGCGATCTCTTAAAAGGTCAAGATTACTGCGGTGACTACTGGATGAATCATTGTCTCCTCACAGCAGTGATTCGGCACTGTTGAGTGGCTGCTCCGAGGCTGTGTAATTTAATTCGATCTTTGGATCTTTGATCTGACCCTGGAACTTTTGTGAGGTTTGATTTTTGTTTTTTTGTTCCATTAAATTATGTGTTAATGAAACTATGTTTTTAATAGACTCCTGCCTGCAGCTGTTGGATCATTCCGTTCCTAGGGAGGGCCAAACACCACTTCCTCTTCATAAAACATGTTGTATGAATGACAGATATAGAACAGCTTTTGTTGTCAATAAACGTGAAATTTTTTATGAAAAGCACATAGAAGAATAGAGGATATACGCTTTCAGTCTAAGCTGGAAATCCAACATAAACCTCAAGGCTCATGCTTTTTATGAAAGGCTGGAGTTTGTATCATGTAATCCAGTCCAAGTGATAGTCTTCAAATGTGGTTTAGAGGTATCCTACCTTGTCAAAAATTGATTTGTCACAAACAGTCTGCCTTTTCTTGACAGAACTGTTGGAGTAATGCCTATGATGAGCGGAAATTTCAGGCCCCCATACACCTTGCTGAAATGGGCAACACAATGACAAACATTTGTCACAAGTCACTGTAGGAGAGGAAATCATAAGGAGCTGTAATGTTTTGTTTTGTTTCTTTCGTATGCAATATATTTTCACAGTGACACAAACATGTGTTTTTGCATTTTGTATTTCTTTTGTCTCAATGAAATGTTCAGCAAAATGTGGAGAAACTGATGTTGTGTTGGAGGTCAACAGCAGGTCTTCCTGCATACAGGACAAGAAACTTCATTTGAACTAAATCAAAAGCTGCAGACAAAGAAATGAATCAGAATTTCTGCATCAACACAATTTTTAGCCAAATGGTCTGTGCCATTCAGACCCACAGACTAACTATCTTGACAGTCAGTTGACAGTCAGTCTATGTCTTCCATTCATAAGTAAATTAGCAATTACAAGCAATGTTCTAGCAAGGCAACCATTTCTCCAAACAAGCTCATGAAAATCAACCTACGGTACATGCCAGTTTGATCAGCATGTGCAGATTTAGCATTATATCGTCACAGTAACAATGTGTTTAGATTCTATCCCATAAGCAAAAATTGTGCATGCATGATGTATATCACAGGTTGTAATGTAATGCTGTTATACGAAACTGTATGGCAGGACTCAGGAGGTTAATTCACTTCTTTTGCACAGCCGTCATTTGTGCTGTAACACAGATGAAGGCTGTGAAAAGGAAGTGAATCCATTACATAGATCCATACAAAAAAAATCACCCACAAGCAAAAGGTGTATATTGAATTCTCGTTTTTCATATCAGTAAGATGTTTTAATGGTGACTGGTATGATTTTTTTTTTTTTTTTTCCTTGTTGTTGTCTCAATGTTATTTTTTTCCCATGCTGTACAAAATGTAGATCAGTTTGTTTCACCAAGTAAAGGTATAGAAATGTGTTGTGATTTTAGATCTCTTAGAAAACAGCATACCTTTTTGAAAAACGCTGGTCGAAAACTCTCCATTAATACTGAATTTAATAACAGGGAGTATAGATGCATGACATTCCACTCCAAGAGTCCTCCAGTCCTAGCAGTCAGGGTTTAAATGCTATTGATCCAATTTTAGAGCACACAGAGGTGGAGAATTGCCCAGCTATACTTACTGAAGTCCTACAAAAGCACACCTCTTGGTGCCTTTTCAATAGCATGCAAAATCCTTCCCAGCCTTTTCATTGTTTGCATACACTAATATGTGGATGAAAACAGGCATCTCACAAAGAGATGGCAAACACAGGGTCTATGTTTACTCATTCCTCCTAAAAGAAAGAACACCTTTAGCTACCTATGTTATATTAGTTTTTGAGAGTGCATCCACTGTGTTGTGATTCTATAAAATATGTATTTAATCTCAATCATGATGTAAATTAATGGCACATGGTAATTTCACCCCAGGGTGCAGGGTCTCTCGAGTAAGATCAACTAATTAACTCATTGCCAGAAGAAGTCCTTTTATCAAATTTCTCATTCTAATTGGAAGACAGGATGTTAATTTTCAGCGTCTGCATAACGAGCCCAGCACATGCAGTTTTAGTGGTGATTGCAATGCGGTGCCTCTGCCAGACAATGAGTAAACATACTGAAGGATAATTAAGAAAACCCTGAATTCTCAATTTAAAGCATGCACGTCCATGACCTGACAAGCATGCACTATACACGGTATGTCTCAGATCTGATTAAATACTGGACCTCTATGTCACTTTTACCATTTTTAAATATTAGCACAGTAATTGGTTTACACAAAAAAAAAGGATGAAAAAAAATCTAAGTTAATATAAGTCGTAAAGGCTTCTCAAAACAAACGTTATGAGTGCAGCTGCACTTTGCTGAAAGTCTACAGAATTAATGGCAGGGGAAAAGGGGATGGCTGTCAGCTGATATTTCACACTGCAGCACTGCATCATATACACCTGTTCTGAGCGCTGAGCTGACCTGGTAGGCACTACGCTGACCCTGCCTACATGCTGGATTTTACAATACAGCACCTGAGTGGATCATTTGCATATACTCAACACCTGTCTCAACAATGAGCCAGTGGCCATCTGAAAGAACATCTGACTACAAAGAGCCAACTCAGCAGTTCGGAAACTGCTTTGTTTTAATGGTCTCAGATTAATGGGACAGCTGACCCTTTCGGTGGGAATGGTCTGCTCAGCACTTCAGAATACGCCTTGTGCTACACACCAAAAGAGCTTCAAAATAAACTAGGTGCTGATGGTGGCTTTTGATTAACCAGTTATACTAATTTGGAAAAGTTACACATACATGAAAGAGTGCTTCTTTAAAAGGGGGTTCTTCTTGTAATGAGTGTAATGAAGTTATGTAATGTGGACCCTAATCTCTTAAACTAATCATTATAGAGACATGTGGCTGATATTAAACAGGATATGATTAAGTGGCAGATCACTGAAACTTAATTATTTTATTAAATTAACACTTTTATGTGGGTATGTGCTTTTATGATATCTTGCTAAGAGTAACAAAAACAAACTTCAGAATCCAGATATTTTAGAGCCCATTAGTCCAGTGTCTGACATGTCCACAGTGAAGGTGCTCCACAGATTACATCATACTTTTAGAGAGTTTACTTAAGGTTTAATATTGAGACATTATAATTAAATAAGCTTTGTACTTTAGATTTTTTTAAATGTATTATGGAGTTTCTTTGGATTTACTTTTCTCCCTAAATCATATTTGAAAGTAGAAGGGACAAAGAACTCTCAAGGTCAAAGTGTAAATTTGGCTTGTCTCCTATGGCAGTGTGTACCGCAATTAGTCATTTGGTCAAATGGGCCTGGTAAATTAGCTTCACAATGTTCTTTTTTCATATCAACATACAGTATGAACTATTATTACAGGAACTATATGGACCTTGAACACAACATTTGCCCCTTTTATTCTTTCCATAATATAGGGGTCATAATTTATTTTCAGGACAACTGAAGAGGAAGAACCTGTTGCAGTATTAGTGGAGTTTGTTTAGCTGCCTTCTAGTCTGCCTCGGCTTTGTGCATTTACCATGAGTGATTCAGCATCAGTGAACAACACTGCACTAATTATTTTCCACTAGTTCATGTTCTTGCTGATGGGAATGACAAAGCTCTTGTTCTCTATTAGCTGTTATTTGGTGTTCCATTTCCTGCTCAGTGCACACCTGTTCATTTATGATGGCGTCTGTCAGCTTGACTAGAGTAGAAGCCTTCAGTTTCTATGGCTCTTTCTCCTACTTATTTTAATTTAAGTTTGCTGCTGAAGTCTTTACTGCTTGTCTCAAGTGAACATATTTGCATTATTCAAACGCTGCTTCTAATATTTTCTCTCCCTTCTGAAGGCCAAAAGCTGAACTGTGTTGGTCTGATGGTAAAGTTCTTCGGTATACTGCAAGCGTTGCATATTGAGTATTGACCATTATTAGATTTTAAAATATTTATTTTCGTTGCATTTTGTTTTCTGTATTAAATGTCGGTGCAGCACAGTGCTATTGCAGTACAGAAATACCATTTTACCACTTTTTCTCACATTTTCTTTCTAATACAATCATCCATGTGAGATCACTTTTCTTCTCTGGTGGGCTTTCCCTTTTATCAGTTCAATTTCTTGCATAAGAATATGTATGCTGTGAAACCCTTTGATTAAGGGACGCACGGAGCGATACACAGTGCTCACACAAAAGAGGTCAGGCTTAGAGGTCTACATTGACAAGAAGTCACCATCATCACAGAAGCTCATGGGCTTCCTGTGAAAACATCATTAATTCAAACATTACTGAACCACGATCCATGATGTATCCACATGTATCTTTGCACATTAACAAATGTTAGATATTAATCCTTAAAAGAGATACAGGCTACAGCTCAAAGCAAAAAACATGTAAGTCAAATGACAAGTTGCCAGCATTGCCTATTTCATCTGGAACAGCATGCATTTCCACACTGTTTCATCTCCCAATCAACTTAACACATGCCTTGAGATGAATGGAATCCATTATCTTTCCTCCACTTTGAAGGTCAGCCAACTAACTTTTAAAGTTATTGTCCAAAAAAGGACACAGCAGTGGTGGGAAACATTTCCACTCTCAAGAGCTACCTCACTGGATGTCTGGAAATTTCTCATTTGGAGTTGACAGGGTGCTGCAGGGAGCAGAACAGCATCACTCAGGGACAAGTCTCTGGCTGTGGCTCCTATCTCTTATTTTCTCTCTCTTCTCTGAAAATACGCCCCCATACCTACTCATACAACCCACAGACAGCAATGCTTGCGCAGCGGTGTGGGCTCCCCACTCACAACAACACAGCGTGCTGGCAGTCTCACAGCAGAGAGCTACTATAGCTGCACCTCACAACAGCATTATTGTGCCAGGTGATGTATAGCTGCTGCTATAAAGCTAGGACTGCAAGGTCTGATGGTGGCGATTGTAATATGTATCATCACAGAAGCCTTTTCCAGTGGTAATAAAAATCATCTTAATTAGGAAGCAAAGCAAAGATGTAAACAGGATGGGTGATGCAGCATAATAAGCTCACAGGATTCTGTTTCAGACTCTTGATCTTGTAAGGATTTGAGAAAAAAAGGTTTGGTAAATTTCTTGCTACAACCCTAATGACATTTCTACGAGCCATGGCCCATGACAATGCCCTCTAGTCCTCAGACATTCATGAAGTAATTAATAGTTGACTTAGAGGGATTATACTACATGAACGCGTCTTTGTTTTGTTGACCTTGGAGAGGTTGATTAATCTCTCTAATTGAGTAGCTGTAAACACTATTGTTCCCACTCTGTTCCACTGTCAATTTGCTCATGTTTGTTGACGACTTCTTGCACAGTATTTTCAAATGTTCGCACCATGAGCGAAGGTGTTACGACAATCTGTATATCCACAAGCTCACCGCTAGCATAGCTTCCCCCGAAATGCTTCAGATCAGAAAGCCTACAATAAATAGATTCAAACCAAAGGAAAGAAAAATAGCTTTGCTTGGAAGTCACATGTAATATTAAAATCATGTTTTCAATGTTCTCTTGTCTGTAGCACTCTGCGTAGCAGTGGGAAAAAAATGATACTAAATATTCATACTTTAATGGTATTTCTGCATTTTACAATGTGATGATGGATTTCCCTGTCTATGCCCTCCTTGAAAATCCAGTTTCATACATATTTAATAAGGTCCTCTAAACAATTTTTACATTTTGTCATCCTCAATGATGCATGCCATCAAACTCATAGGGAAAGTGCTTCATCCCACCCCTATTGTCTGCGCTAGTGTCACCACACCCAGTTTGTGAGTCTGCCAACTTTCACAGGTCTGCATTTATTAGGAAATCTTCGAAGCCCAGCTCAAAGGGATGACTACAGTCCCAAAGCACCTATAAGGGAGCATCTCCATGTGATATATTAGTAAAGCAAGACATGAATTTGAATGATAGGATTGTAGCGCTCAAAAAACATGCCTAGAGTGTAGAGGCGCCTCAGCTAAGTGGGATACATTAATCACGACATCCCTGAGGCTGTTTCAGTGCATGCTAAAGCAAATGTTCCTGTTCATTGACAGCAGTGGAAAATGAATGTACATAAGACACATGTTCAGGAAATAAATCAATAGACACATAAACATTGTGTTTGCTCAATAACTCGCAGCACATTAGTGATATTTAGGGCCAGGTGCATCTGTACATTTGAATGTATGCCATTGTCTTTAACCTGCTGATGCGAGGGGGTTGCCATAGTGATCAACATCTGCATATAAGTTTAAGTCAGAACTACAAGTTCAGACATATGTATTGACCTGTCTAATTTCAGAGAGACTTGAACCACAAGTTGATTGATTGATTGATTGATTGATTGATTGATTGATTGATTGATTGATTGATTGATTGATTGATTGATTGATTGATTGATTGAGTATGATCCAGAAAACCAACAGTATGAATGACCTGTGTAGCCCTTTTTTGAAGAACAGTTAGTGCCTTGATTCAACTCATGTAGTTACTCCCCAGATTTCAACACAGTAATTGAAATGTGGTAAAACAATGGAGCAGTATAGGATGCAGTGATTTGTGATCCAGTGCCTGTTTTGCTTTGTTTAAAACTTAAACGCTTCTTGATAGTTTGGTTTGAATATGTTTTATGTGTGGCTTCCAACTGATTTTTCCCATCAATTATTACCCCAAGGAATGTATTTTCATGATAAGGAATGTATTTTCATGAATTCTTTCTGTATTCACCCCATCAATTTGTGTTTGTACCTGTGCACTTCTGCTATTCCCAAATAGCAAGCTCAGTTCTGAGTAGTTCACCTGCTGTACCAACTGAACCATGGCCTCCTTGTATTAGAAATATAGGTACTGTAAGAGATTTTTGTGGGCATGAAAAATTGAGCTTGTCCATGACCCTTCTTCCATGTGGAAATGCGATCTGACTGGCATGCAAAGCAAAAGAGTAAGATGACAGGAAGGAGAAATATGTGACCCCCTATTTGTGCATCACTATGAACGTGTGCATCCAAATGTATGATGGCCCGAGACATTGTCCTGGACCCAAATTAACCTGTGCCATAGTCTATCACTGAACAGCTTGTGACAGCCCATTAGATCCTGACAGAGACACTATAACTCCACTGGAAAGGAACCAACTGAGAGAAAACATGGAAATTGACACTTAAGATACAATGACAGTCAGTATTCACACCATCACCTCTCTCTCTCTTACTCTCTCCCGCACCGATGCACAATTTTTTTTATTTTTCAAGCACTCAGAGGTCCTCTTCAAGAAAACTCTCAATTAATTATTTTAATAGGATTTCACTGCCCCTTTCTCCTAAATTTATCTCGCTACATTGGTCCCAGGGAAAGATAACCTTGGACAAATGAACACTCACAAATGGCACAAACACATGATAGAGATAATATTGAATAGTGAATCATATCATTTGGTCTCTTTCTCCATCTGCAGCCACAGGCTTCTAAGAAATTTATAAAAGTAAAAATCTCATTAATTTTGGTAAAAGGATGAAGAAACTCTGGAATTCCTCAATCTTAGGTTTTGTATCTAGTTAAATTAATAGACGAACACACTAATCTAATCTAGCAAAATTATCTGTATTAAGATGTACACAGTGACCTGTCTTATTTCAGAGACCACAAGGACTCTAGATCCCTGTGCATCAGTAATTTTGTGAATCTGTTAAATCTTTCTAAATTGCTATTGGACCACCATGCTAATTAAGTCAATAACAATTTAATATTGATTTACTTCTTGCCCTTTGGAATGGACAAGGACATGCTTTTAGTTCCATAAAGAGTTGTGTTTAAATGAGCTCTGTTAGCATGGCTGTTTGTCTACCAGTCTAGAGGAAGCTATCTAGCCACGACTTGTGTCACCACTTTCTAATTGCAGCTCACTGTAGCATCCAACTGGCCCTGGAGCCACAGCTCCACTTAGAGGGTGTATCATATGTCATTTATTATAGAGAGATAGATGGCTGAAGCTCTCGTTATGCAACACCAACACCCATTCCCACCACCAAGACCAATGTAAAGAGGCAGGGAAGTATTATAATTATCTCAGTCTAACTAATGTTAAATAGTGATGTGTTGTCTCTAAGTGGTCCAGTAATTAAGTAAACCAGGTTTCATTTGAAATGATGCACCTTTAACTGATGAGACTGCTTGGTTGAAACAATAAAGTGGAAAACATTAAAGCTTGTTCAGTAATAAAAAACGCTCAGGTTCAAAGCCTCATCATCGACGGATAAATTAACGAAGATAGCTTACCAACTTTTAACCTCACTGTAACTTTTCACTTTCCAAAAAAAAAAAAAAAAAAGAGGTCATTAATTGCTTTTCCTCCCACCCATGTGGCTGATTTAATTTCACATAAGAGCCTCCTCTCCCAGTTGGAATCATTTCAATCAAAAAGCCCCCATCCCCTTCCAACCCAACTCCCCCTCCCTTTCTGCTGTTTATCAAAGGCCTAATCAAACTGCAAAGCAAGGGATTTTACTTTCAGACCATCAACAGGTGCAGCAAGTTACACTGTGTCCTCTGCCAGGCAAATTGACTCTAATATACTTTAAAGGATTAGTATCATTAGGTATGTCAGATAATGAAACTCGAGCATATACAGATGGTGCTCGCTGCTGCTGATGCCTTGATGATAAATACTGTAAATAGACCAGGATTCGGAGGACAAGGACTCTCCTGAATGTGTGTCTGCTATCCTATAATCAAGTTCAGATTCCATTAACAGAGCCCTGTCTTCAGCAAAATTTCTCCCTCATTAAAAGGTTTAGAGACTGTACCACTTTTCTGTACCCACTCCCACTTGGAAACATGCTCCTGCCTAATTCATTTACCCATGCTTCCTATCCACACCAACAGTATAATTGCAGTGGTAATGAACATGGAAAAGCAGAAAATTGAGATGGGAATAACATTAGGAACCCAAGAAAGCTTGGTGCTCCTTCCAACCAAACCACCATCTCTCGGTACATGCGAGTGTGGAGCACCCTTACACAAACACACTAATGCACAGGATGCACTGCCACAAATCCGTACATTTGCTCATTCAGCCACAATTTCCCTTTATGGGTCTGATTCAGGTAGTTCCTGTGTACTGTTTGTCCTCTTGAGGCCCAGTGAGGGTCCACAGGGATCCCCCTGACCTTACAAGTCAAAGCCACAGCTGAAGGTCACACAGATAAGGTCAAATGTTTTTTTTTTTTTTAAAAAGAAAAAAGTAAGCCCATTACATGTTTATCAACAACAAAAAGGAATGGGGGGAGCTTTCCAAAAGCAATTACCCATAATGTTCCAAAGTTGCATAATGGTATTCATCTTTCATGGTGGGGTTAGAGGGTGATATTAGAATCAAAAAAGAGAGCGGCTTTGATCAGAGGCTGAAATGGATAAATGGGAGTGAGAATGAAGGGATGGATAAACAGCCCAAGCCTTGAAGTAAATATGTTTCAAAGAGACAAGTGCATGAAACCCCAACATTAGAGTAAGGCAGTGAAGATCACAACATAGTGTGCTTGGTATTTTAAAAGGTGCAGTTTTCCATCTGTATAAATGCCTTAAACCTTTGAGAGGTTAACACAGCATTTATCAAAATGTATTGAGGGGTAAAATCTCCCAAAGTAATCAACAAGACTGAGCCGACAGTCATAGTGGTGGCTCCGTAAGGCCTGCAGCAGGCTCATGGTGTTAATATTCAAATGTTTAGCAGGGGTAATGTTTGACATGCTCTGATTTTAGTATGTTAGCACAGTACCATTATTGAAATTTGCACTCCTGAAGCACAACCTTAGCTCATGTCTCTAAAGCTGTAAATGCATTTTCACCTTTGCAGATAGATTGCAACGTGACACTTTTTGCAATAAACTACACACAGATATCTATGTAAACTATGTAAAGTTCCAAAACATCATATTCAAATGGCCAATCGACCAGTTGCCCAATAATTATGCAACTGGTGTTGATGCTATAGAGAAAAAGTGGAGACATCCAGCGTCTCTGCACACTGTGGATGTTATGGTATTGGTTGGGTTATACAGTAATTGCACAAAGCACATATTCACACAAATATTCATGCACTATATAAACCAGTGGGCAGGTCACAGCCTCCAGTCCACCCCATTGCTTTTTATATACGGACAAGCCAGACCACCGACAGGAAACCAACACCACCACTGGGAAGAACAGGCAAACACTGCTGACTCCAGCTGAGAATAAAGCACCTTGTTGTTGTGAGGTGAAAGTGCTCACCACAGGAGCCAGAAAATACAGAAGACGGCAACATAAAAACAAAATTAATATCACATATAGATTTTATACTGAGTTACTGCCTCAGTGAAGCACCTACTCTTACCACTGAGCAACATAGACATAAGTTAAAGTAAATGATTACCTAGACTTGTACGAGACAAATAGCTCCTGTGCACCGTTCATTTGCACCCATAATTAATCTGCATTTTTCTTATGTTTTTTTTTTCACTAGTAACTGCTGTTTCTTTGGATCAAAGATGTCTCAAATGTTACGTCGCCTTTGCTTCTAGGTATAGCTGTCTGTTCCTCTAACCTAATTAATTATATGCACTTTGCATGTAATGAGGCAACAGCCTCAACTTCATGCTGGCTGGCATGTGCCTCTTTCTCAGAGGAGGAAGCAAGGGCAGGGATTAAATTGCATTAGCTGCATAATTATTTCCCTTGAAACGGATCAAGACAAAAATTTGCCGTCTTAGCTGTGTGCAGTAATAAACTAGTAACGTAGTAGTAATAGAACTAGTTATTCATTACATGACCATGTGTCTGTGTGTTTAAATCTGCCATAGTCTAAACCTTTATACCCCCACACTGACTGTAACAAAACGTACTGGGAGATTAAAAGCTATTTCATGCATGCATGCTTTTTGCAGCCCATCCTTGTGTAATGCAATGCAGGAAGACACTGTGAACTATGATTAATGACTATTTGCCATGTGCATTAGAGATGAAAGCGAGGATAGTGCATTTGTTGTAAAAGGAGTGGAGACCTTGTCTATCCAAAAAGGGTTTTGTTTTACTGAGTTTTGGGGATTTGGAACCTGGAGTCTGGCAGCAGCTCTGAATCCTTACTCACCCAACCTTGAAAAAATAGCACACTGCAGCATGATTACGCCTCTCACATTTTCACAAACTGTCACAAAAACAACAAGCAGAGGACACACATTGCTTCAGGGAGAAATATGCATACTAAGATATTGTTTCCTTTGAAAGTACATCGGAGACCTTTTGCTTTGGTATCTTTCCTTCTGAGTGTTGTTTTTGCAATGCCAAGCACAGCAATGTGTCTTGGAGTGGGTAAGAGTGACACTGTCAGTACTGACAGAATAGCATTAGTCAGCTATCGCTCACAAGTGACAAAACCAATTAGAATCACCTAGGCAAATTTGGTTTAGGCTTGCAATTACATATGCTTGATAAGCATTATTACCCTGGGAAGGTGCTCTGTGCGTTTGTGTGTGTGTGTGTGTGTAGAATCATATTTAAGGTCTTCAAACAAGGCTGAAAATCAATATAAAGCTACATAAATATATGTCTGCACTTTGTGACATGTCACAGCTGAATGTAATAATCATTTAAGTGTGAAAATCTTTCTACCTCCACCTACATCAACACCAGTTCAGTAGTATAAGTATACAGTATTAAGTATACAGTTATGCCAGCTGTTTAATTGGTTCACAAAAGTTACCACAATATTTTTATAGGTTTGATTTCAGTCTCTGTTGGCCGCCACTCTTCCCTTTTTTTCCAAACACAATAACAGACACATTCAGTACAAACTCTGGAAGCAATACAAGAATGTTAAAAAAAACAGGTAGGAAGAAATACTGAAATAATAGGAACCTGTTTTAACTGATAGGAGGATTTAGACTAACTTCTCTCAGTGTAAGCAGGATGACCTTCAGTCACTCCACTATTTTCCACATTGTTGCAACTATCTAAGTATTTTTTTTTTCACCAAGTCCGTATTAGTTGTGGAGCAAGGAAGGGCCACAACAGAGTGGCAGCTTGTTGTTCATGCTTAATTAAATTTGTTCACCGACTCCCCCAGTAATTAAACTCTGGTGTACTTTCTTTTAACGGTGGATCATCTCTTGGGTGCAGATCCCATCAGGCTCAGTAGAAGCCCCACTGGAAGGATGTGTTGCTTTTAACTTGACTCGTTTCTAGAGCGGCATCCCAAAAGACTCTGAACTTCGACTTTTTGTTTTGTACCCTTTTTTGTACAGTTTTATGCAATCTGTGAACCAACTTTTTCCTCTAGTTTAAACTTTTACACCCTATCTGCAGGTTGGTGTTTACTGTTTGAATAATTCACCAGTATCCTTGGATGTTATGTCTGCTTTGACTATTCCGCAGTGTACAATTCACAACTTTCATCAATGTTCTTTACTGATGCAGTAAGTAGTGTGTACTTTACATGGCAGGGCGGAGCGCAAAAGTGCATGGACATGAAGTATATCTGACTTTTACCAGATGACAGAGCTGCAATTATCATTCATCTTTTTGAAAACTATGTTTGTGTCTTGAGCTAACCATATTTTAATAAGTTATTTGTTATAACCACAAACTGCCCTTAACATTTAAGCTGCTAATTGATGTGTTTTTTGTTTTTTTTGTAGGAAGGCAAGAATGCGCTGGTGAATAGTAGAAGAATTTAATTAATATATATCACCCTTACCTTCCCCAGTATATTATTTACATTAATACAACATTTTTTGTAGTACAGCTCAACTGAAATGTCATGTTTAAATATGCAAATGAGTCCAGTGAAATATGTGCTGATTTGCATAGATTTCCAGAGCAGAAATCTGAGTGTTGAACAAAGCTCATGTTCATGTTTCATTCTTGTTCTTCTTTCATTTTGTTCTGGTGTTATTTGAGTCAAAGGTTTTTACAGGGTAGATTTTTTATCACTCCATAAATCAGAAAAGACTGTCAACAGCCATTAAAAAAAAAGTCAATTTTCAGCATGTTTTTGGAATAAAATGTTGTATAAATGAGGATGTGGGTGATATTTGACCAAACCCACCTGGTAAAAGCCTCCAGAATAAACCTGGAACAAAATTCAGTGCATGTTACTGCTGCTAAAGTAGAGATAAACTCACTTTGAAAAAACAGCTTTAAATGTACAGGTATATACAGACACAACATCTTATATAAAAGAAATGACCGTGTTGGGATCCAGTCACACTGTGCAGAAAAGAGAGAGAGACTTACAATGGTACCTGTGGTGACATGGTGCAGACACAGATTGCTGTACAAGACTGTATGTTGTGTTGGGGTGCTGACTTTTGGTGAAGTCCACAGACAGATAGAAAAAATGTAATAAAATAAAAACCCTAGTGTGTACATTGGATTTTTTCTTTCTACCATTCTCAAAGCCTGAAGGGCACATTATGAAAGCAAAAGACCCCTAAAGTCTCAGGACTGACGAGTGCAGGAAATAATGAAGCTTCTCCCTGCTGTGTCCCACCTTAAAAGTAGATCAAATGATTACATGTAATGTGAAGGCTTGCAGTTATGGAGTCCACACATAATTATCACACATCTCGCACATCTGTACAGTTGTATGATCTTTGAGGACCTTGTATTGGTACTCTGGTCCCAACTTGCAGGGGACATAACCTGTCTGTCTAACACCTGTCCATAACAGCACAGGAAACACATTGGGTATGTGGCTGATTGGTCACCGTAGAGCATTTATCCACTAAAGTACCAGATATTCCCATGAGAAAGTGGTGGATACCAAAGCAAAGTAAAAAAAAAAAGAGAGAGAGAGAGATTATTAAAATTATATTGCTCAGGTGGAAAGAAATGAATGAATACTAACCAAGTCAGAAACACTCTTAATTCAGGTTTAATCAGTATGGTAAGAAAACATAAAGTATGAGGCCCAACTAGAAGATAGTGGAAATTGTAGGCATGTGTGTAGGAGGAGAAGACCTAAAGTGGCAATGGTTAATGATTTTAATGTAAAAATAAAAGCCTGTCATACCTTCTTTTCATAAATGCTACCCTATTTGCCACTATGCGATAACCCATGGCCTGGAAATCCTTTGTAGCTTAAGTACATATCAAACACAGAAACCTCCCATGTTACATTAATTTTCATATACCATGACATGAATTTGACATCCATTCTGCTTGCTATGTACGTAGCAATGGGAATATGCTAAAGAGAAAAAAAATTGAATCTGAATTGGGGTGCCATGCTGTAGAGTCTTATTAATATGTAATATTGCTGGATTACTGGGTGTACAGGCAGCTTAGTTTGTTTGCCCAGAATAGGGTGATCATTCTTGACAAGCAGGTGTATCTGCCAGTCTCCAGCTTGCTACAGCATTAACAAGATCCTCACTTGGGAGCGAGACGTAGAACATCAGACACAAAGGGAGTGAAAGGCTGCTGATCGAAGCTGATGCTGTGCTTCCACATAATTCTGGCCATGTGACCACCAAGACAAGTTATGTACAGCACGTAGAAGCATATGTTCTCAAAGCTTTCATGTTGACTGCATTTCGGTCAAACTGCACTTAAGTGGGGGGAAATGCTTGTTTTTGTGTGTTGAAGGTGGTGGGCGTTAGAAGATGACTTACATTATCACTATATGACATGGTTTGAGCAATTGTGCCGAGAAAAGAACAGCAAATGACAGCTGTGTGGAAGTTTCTGGCATCTCACTTGTGGCCAGGCGAGAGTCCTTTTCTCCCTGTTCTGACATTTGTTCTGTGGGTGCACCAGCATGCTGCAAGTTCAGTTCACCATCAGTTCACCTTTCTTGTTGGAGGCTTACAGTACAGCTGCAAAGGATGTCTTCAGTGAATGTATTA
The DNA here is from genome assembly GCA_900303245.1 of Selene dorsalis. Taxonomy (NCBI): domain Eukaryota; kingdom Metazoa; phylum Chordata; class Actinopteri; order Carangiformes; family Carangidae; genus Selene; species Selene dorsalis. The sequence goes on from OMNW01009188.1 coordinate 33,771, forward strand.
TGCAGTGATTCAAACTGCCTAAACATGATCCTTAATAGTCTGCAGCTTAATGTATTTCAGTCCTCTCATAGCCCTGTATCAGCACTTGCTATTACCTTCAGAGTCTTAGTGAAAAGCCTTCTTCCTGGTACCATCAAAGGAGGGCTTGGACTTTTGAATCCTGCCTGTCAAAATTCAAATGGACCCTTTGGGAGCAGTGTCATTCATCTCTGCTCAGTCAATAGCTGGCAGCTCTGTCCCTCCATTGATTATCAGCTGCGAGGGAGGCGAAGAGGGACGACAGGCAAGCCTTTTGTTCCCACTCCTGAAGGAGGGCTGCCAGCAAAATAACTCGCCACAATTAAAATCTCAATACATCAGCTGGAGTTTACTTTATGGTGAAGCCCAGCTGTTATCCAAAGCACTTGATGAAAAGGAGAGAGGAGAGGTCCAAATGCACAGAGATGCTTATAGAGCCAAAAATGGTTACCTGCTTCTTCCTGCCTTTTTTTTGTGCAGAAAATATTTCAGTCTCATCAGCAAGAAAGGGATTTTATTATTCTGTTATAGTGTTTTATTTGGCTATAAAAATAGCAATTACATTCATATAAAGAAAAACTGATCACCTAGAGAGAAAAAGCTCATCTGACAAAGTGGAGCCATCATCCAGAGGTTGAGTTCAGGGTTATAGGTTAAAGACAGCTCGGTGGCAAAGGCCAACAGAAAGGTCAGTGCACTTGTTACACTTTAACCCAGCAGATGATTGCTCATCATGAGAATTAAGTCTCCTTGACAAAGCAGGGAGCCAAGTGGACAAGGGTAGAGCCTGGAGACATGAACTTCAGCGTCCTCTGTCAACTTCCATAGCCTTCTGCAGAATGAATAAGCTAACGAGCTGTCATAACATTAGCAAGTGAATATCTGGAGAGTTGGATTCCAAATGCATTGCCCTGATTTGCCCCGTGCTGTGCTGGATGTGCCAACGGTCCCAACAATGTGACATGAACACAAATGGAACAAAAAAAAAAGAGAAAGAAACACACCGTCCAGTCTGTTTCCTACAAAAACAAACTTTTGTGGTTATATGAATATTAGATTCCCATTACACAAAAATCACCAGTGTGTTCCTCCACGGCAATGAGCCACTGCAAGATGGGACTGGGGAGGAGGTCAGATTTCACCCTGCGTTCGTCCAGTGAGGCACCATACCTGTGTTTATGTAGCTAGTGTACAGAAAGAAGCACTTTAATGGATAGATGCAGCAAGTAATTCAGGCACTGCATGGAACCTAATGAGGAACAAGACTCAGAGAAACCAGTCTTTCTTCCCCTTTGGTGGCTCCAGTTCTGTCATAGAGCTACACTGCCCTCCAACAGGTCTGAGAGGTACTGCAGCTGAGGTTCGGATACACCAAGCCTTACATAATGTCCTATTTTTTTCTTTTCTTAAAAAAAAAAAAATGACACAATAAAAGCCTCAGTGTGTTAGCAACACTGACCGGCAGATTGCTCTGTCTGCATATAGACATGCATGGTAAAGTTTGAAGGTTTTGCCACACAACAGCAGCCCTGAGATATGGAGGGAAGCCAAGGAAAGCACAAATGTGAATTGATCTCTCCAATCAACATGATGAATGAGGAATGCCAGGCGTTCTTTCTGCAATGCCAGCTTTCACTCTGCAGTATGTTTGTTCCATTGTGTTTTGGGAGATCAAGGTTTCATTGTCGATATCCCTTCAGCCAGTAAGTGAGGCTGTGTTGTTATTACATAGGTCAAAACTGTATTTACATGGAGGTATTTTCAGATGTGGTGCTGCAGACTCTTGATGGATTTATTGAATGAGGAATGCAACACAGGTGACTTCAAACCTTTTCATTTCACATGATTAGATGCAGGAAATCTGCAGTTTCCTTTTCGTTATCTTCGTTCAGAATCGTAAAAACAGTGAAAGAATCAGGCCCTGTGTTTTTCTTTAAAATCTTGGTTTGCATGATGATGTGTGTTTTTATCTTTTTAACACATTTCAAAATTATACACATTCAAATTTGAAACCAAACTTCAAAGGTATTTTTATTAACTAACAATATTTATATATTATAGATGTCCCAGGTTTTCTTTACCTGCAGATCATAGGCATAGTATGGTGTGTCACATACATAATTGCTTGATATCACTGCATTATTCTTGCCACCTGTTCTGAGAAATTCTCTGGCTTCATATCAAAACAGGTCAAACACAGAGAGGTTTGCTTTCAAGCAACATGTCTAAATTTAATACTTAATGCAGCGTTTTCCCTCTCCAGTCCTCACGCTCTTCAGACAACAGGGTGAAACACGGCAGATGGTAACATCTGTAAACCTTACCTCAGGTGTCACACCACTGGAGGATCCCATTATATTGTGGGCCCTCGTGCGTTGCTGTTAATACTCCACATAAACACAGTGTTTATGTGTTTGTCGATTTTACCGCTTGGCCGGGCTGCAGCTTGTGCCTCTGCACTTTTAAAGGAAAGTACAACAAAAAAAAAAAATCCTTGAAAGATCTGTTTTTTTGATCATCACTCCTCTTTTTTATGATAACATTTTACTCACCGCCTTCACTGCAGAGACTCTGGGATGCGGCGAACACCTTAGAGTATCACAAACACAGACAGGCTTGTTCAGTTAAATGGAAGGTGAGAGAGAAGGTGAACAGCCCCAAACTGTCCATCACACACATCTGCAGCTGCATGTTTAATACTGTAAGGTGGATTTACAGTGTTTTTTTTTTAGCTTCCATTGCCTCAACAGAGGCTCACAGGTGAGCAGGTTTACTGGACAAGGGGTGAACTGAGGCAATGGTGACTGCGGTTATACACAAACATTCAAAAGATGTTTGTGATTCTTCAATCAATGAATCTTTTCATTTGTGCATTCACTCATCTAGTTATGTTGTAACGTGAAGCACTACTTCAGACCATAATGATTGCCCCCAGACAGAGATATAATAAATAGGTTAAGTCAATTTATAATCTTATTTGTATGTTCTGTGTCATGATATTGTTTTACAGGGGGTGATTTATGTCAGATTTGCAAAACAACCCACTGCCGCCGATGAATATTTACATTTAAATTGAAAGCCCCGTTAGAATATGATCTTAGGAATTAAAACCAAGGGGAGTCAAGTGCGTGGTGAAGTGGCAGCGGTTGATCTGTTTAGTCTGTATACTTTAATAGGAAGGTTGATGAGTATATGAGCAATGCTGCCGTATTGATTTTGTGATTCCACCAGAGCAAAAGCAATCGAAAGGGTGTCCTTTTACCTTGTCAGATGTCACGTAAACAGAGCACTTTTTCTCATACAGTGTGTCTTTCCTTTCTCAAGAGGTAATGTCACAGGGAATGATCCTTTAACGTTGATCAATTCTGCCACCTGACACAATCATGAGAACAATTAACTCCTGTTCCACCCCTTGAGCGAAGATATGAGAGGAAAGCTAGTTGTGTGGATAGATAGGCTTTGTTTTGAGTGCTGGCTCGTGTGCCAAAATATGCTCGTCTCAGTCCTATTCTGCAGCCCTGTGTGTAATGTGTCTGGCACTGTTATCGAGTGGGCTCCAGATTTCTATCCACCCCTCTGGAGTGGCTTTCAAACTTCTCTGAGAGCCCTTTTGTTTTGTGACCCACAATAATTTAATGGACTATTGTGCAGGCTTATCCAGCAAAATTTATCCTGTTTTCAGGCTGCAACTAACCTGTTCTGAGCTGGCCGCACATTGCAGAGACCAGAGTGGGCTTTGGCAGCATAACATGGCCATCATTTTGATATAAGCATATACAGAACCATTTCCTGACCCAGTTTAATCTCCCCATGAGTCATCTTTGGGTTTTCACCCAAGTGCTCTCTAGCATGCAGATTCTAGCCATAGCCAATTGTCTGTGGCGCATTAATTACAACTTCATACCGGACACAAGTGATAACAGTAGACAGCAACAAAGTAACAGCCTCCAGATGTCTATGAGAGGTGTGTTAATAGGAGAGAAAACAGAGGAAAATTACAGAATAATGGACATAGAGACTTTTACTCTCTCTGTACAATGATAAAGTACCACATCTCCACAAACGTATCCAAGCATTCACACACCATTATTTCCTAATACTATCGTCTGTGTGAGCTTGGCTGGACACATTTCTCTTCTGCGTGGCATCGTCCCATAATCATCTTATGCTCTCTGTCTCTCTGTCTCTCTCTCTCATACACATAGCAGCAATGTGTTTGCAGAGTGGCCTGGAAGATAGCAGAAGCACAACTGATGGAGAGACAAAATGAGGGGAGAGGATGAGCTTACTCATCCAGGCCATCTCTGCCAAGACAAAACAAACCCAGAGAGTGAAAATCATCTTATCAGGGCGATAGCAGGCAAATAAAGGGAGACTGTCAAGAAATTATCACGTTGGTATTCAAGCCATGACTTGCTGTGTCTTGTCACAATAAAACAGAGTGAATGCAAGTAGAGTCTCAGAGAGCGCGAGGCAGAGAGAGCAGGAGAGAGCTGTTCATCTGTTTAGCCCGTTTGCTTCATGATGCTGTGCATCGCCTCTGAAATGGCTGTATTTGAAACAGCTTTATAGAGTAGAAGACACTGCGGAGCACTGTGTGCCAAAGCATGCCTGTCAGATCCAGGAAGAGTAGACTTCATGGATGAATTGTGATTGCTTACAAACACGGCAACACACCAAACATTAATCACAGACAATGGTCGCTCTCAAAAAACACTAAAAAAAACAAAAAAAACAATGACGGCTGTGAGACAGGTGCAGAGCCCGGCTGAAAGGCAGAGGGCAGGGTGAGAAGAGAAATAACAAGAGTGAAGAAGGTTGTATGTAGTTGAAGGTATAAGGACAGTTTTTTGGCTCGTAGAGAGAAAGTGTGTAGTCCAGAGATTGCGCCTGGTTGAAAGGAGTGTTTGCCTGCAATTTTAATGCAAAGCACGGCTCCGCTGCAACCTGTCTGAGACAGCAGGGACTCTCTCAAGTGGCGCTGACAGGGGCCGTCTGTGAACCTGCCTGTGGATCATCGTAAACCCTGCACCTGCTCATGACTGTATCACTGTGCCCCACCGCCTTATATGGGCATTAACATACGGCTCAACGCCTTGAATACATGCACCATTATGCACCATAATTTATCATGTGTCCTGAGGTATTGATTATGTGCTCGATGATAAGGCAGGGCAACATGCATATCGAATATGCATAAAGCATGAATTTGCATTCATTTGTCTACACATCTAATTACCAGTGAGATGGGCGACAAATAATCACAAACAAACAAACAACTGTAATCAAATGAGACTTGCAAAAATGTAAGAACTCGGTTGATGAGGCACAGAGTAAGCAGGCCTGCCAAGCTAGAAGACACTTCTGGATGAAAAACGAACAGGCCCTATCACTTTTCTTTGTTTGATACAGACTTTTTGCTGATTTTCACTCTAATTGACTTTCATGGCAGAAGTGATTTGTAATTAATGGTGGTTTTGTAACTCATCTATATCCCTGAACCTTGACGAGACCAATCGATAGCTCTGCCTGTGGCCTGCTCTCTCCGTGTTCTCTTTCTCTCTCTCACTGCAGCACAACCCAGACTTCTCTCACAAGTGGCCATATGTTCACACACATTCACACAAACATTGACAACACAGAGCAGGGAGTGATCGCCAAGAGTACATTTGTTCATCTTGTCTAAGGTTAACAATAGACTGTCTACTAGAAAGGAGACAAGGAGCCAGTGCCCTGCTTTGTTTCTTTAAACCTGCTGTAGTAAATTTTTTTTTTTTGGCAACTTAGTGCTGAAACACAACAGAGACTTATCATCTATTATTTATAAAAGCTGATACAATACAGTGTGGTAAAATGTGTGTGAACCAATAGAGTTACAAGCCTTAAACTTAAAATTGTTGCATCATTCCAGGTTTTGGCAACACATGTGAGTTGCATTCAAAAACATTGAATGCACATGCAGTGATTGGTTATTGTTTAATGGCAATATATTGGTGACAAATGGGGTTTTATATACTAAATATCATAGTAAGCAAGCACTTCATATTTGCCTGAGACTACATCTACATTAATACAATATTCTCTTAGACGAGTCTTTCAGCTCCAGATAAGAAATAATCACCATCCATACCATAGTGTATGAAAACACACAACCATTGTCTGGATATGGACGTGCCGATGTAAATAGAAAGCAGATTGTCTATTCCATTGTTGGATGCTATGTTGCAGAGAAAGCAATGAACAAGAAACGGCAACAGTGAAATCTCAGACCAGAAATTAGTTTGTTTGGACCAAGTGTTACTTAAAGTTACTGGGGACAAATATAGAGACTGGTTCTCTGGTTCTGCCTGTCAACACTAAAACACAAGCCCAGAGTTTTCAAACTAAAATAAGGAGCTGCAATCTCCAGAGTAGACAACAGACATTAATATGGCTGAAGGATTGGGTGGATGTTTCCTGAGGCTACATAACCTGCGGTTACCATCACACACCTGACCCTCTGACCAAAGTGTCAGCAGTCAAGTTGCATGGTAGGTAACGTAGGTGCAAAGAGAGAAGAAATATGTAGAACAAAAAAGTATATAATGTGTTACAGAAGTACTACAGCAAATGAATTGTGTACTCTTCAAAGAATTATGACTGTCAGAAGAAAAGATTAAAATGTGCCAGTGGTTCACACCTGACTGCTTCTTTTCTTTCCTATCTTGCAGAGGTGGTAAGTGTTGCATCCCTCTGCTCTATGCACTGCTACTCTTCAGTTCATATTGGTCTCCCAACCTCCTGGCTCACAGCTCATAGCCAGTTCAGGTCTTTATTTGATTTCATGTCTCTTTCATACATGTGTCCTTCAGTCATCCCCCTTAGGGTCACACCTCTGAGTTGCTCACATGAAGATCACTGCACCAACAAACTTACACTTCAGAAGAAAAAAAAAGAAAAAAAAGGAAAAAACCAACCAAGATAAATAAAAGAAGAAATAAGACGACAGGGTGGGAAGAGGGGGAAGAGAGAAAGAGAGATGGAGGTTAATGATGGAGACTAACCACATTTTTTCTGAAAGGTCACTTCACAGACAGATGGCAGCCCTGTGCTGTTCTGCTCTGTTAATGTTCCCCCATCATAACAGGTCCTGATTTTCATCTTCCATTTCCTTTATTTTGGGAGTCACCCATTCATGTGGCTCCAGGAAACATTCCCCGCTCCTCGCCATGACACAATATCAATCACACAAGTGTCAGCAAGCAAACAATGGGAGCAGCTCTGGTGTTAATAACAAGCTTATCAGATGAGAGGGAGAAAGAAAACCAGCTGCCTCTTCCACTTCATTTTCCAACATGTAACATGCAATGACATGAACAGGTGTGAGGGAACGACACCAACAAATTAGGAGGAGAGGGGACGTGTGACAGGACGGGCGATCACCTTGTGTTACATCCGATGTGGCACCGTATTCAGTTGTGTCAGCACTCCTATACCTCACACACACACACACACACACACATGGACACAAACACAGTCTTTGGATGGCTGCTAAGGAGCCTGAAGAGCAGGATGAGGTTGCTGTAAAAGCAATTTCCTCATGAGAGAAAGGTCTCATAATTCTTGTGAGACAAAGCATCTGGGATGGCTGGGGACAGATGGGGAAAACTGTATGAAATTCAGCAATGTCCTCATTCACTGCCGTTGTGTTTTTTGGTAACCTTTCCTCTTGAAAGTTTCTCTGATGTATTTCCACTGTTTTTGAGGGACTTCACATTAATCACGGTTGACAAGCGGCAAGGCTTTCCTGTTGACGACAGTGTTTCAGATGTGGAGTGAACCTACAGGCATAATGTATTGTGCTGGCAATAATACACGTATCCAGTCATCTCAGCCACAGCGAGCTTTCCCAGTCACTTATCACTGATGAGCATATGTTCGAATGCATAACACTTGAGGACTTCTTTAGTGTATAGATATCCATCTGAATTTAAAATAAAAAACATTTTGTGTTAATCCTCATCAGAGCGAGACTTTTTAACCCTGAAAAAAAAAACTGCCTCATTGTGCAGTACCAAGGAGAAAATGTCCAGCCAAGCGAAAGACATAAACAGGAGCTCAACACAGCTATTATGTCCAAACATGGGATTGTTTGGTCTGGCTGAGGCATGACTCGCTGATTTCAAAACTGGTTGTAGCAGGTGAAATGCTGGAGCAGAGCCAGGGACTAGCCTCTGGGGCAGTAATATTTATGCCTCTTCTCCCTCTCCCTCCCTCCCTCCCTGTCTTTCTGTCTCTTTCTGTTTCGGTTGCAAAGCTTAACACAAACAAACCTCTGACACTATAACTTTGCCGATTTCCGAACTGTGCCTGTGGCTGTCATTTTTAGTGTCTTGAAATTATTAATCAATATCACAGACTTTAAAAATCGCTGGAGAAGCCACATCTCTTTATTCCCCCTATCATTTTGCCTTTTTAATCTAAACTGTGAGAGATGTTTAGGAATCCAGCAAGATAAAAGTCACGCATTTGTTAATACATCTGCTGTTTAGTTACAAATTACCCATGATTAATGTCCCTCAAAGACCATGTGCAGACAAAACTGGATTGTTCTGTATTGTATTACACAGTGTAAGTATCACCTGGTTAAGTGCTCTGTTCATCAGGAACATTACAGATGAATATTACTGTGTTCATGTGTAGCAACATAACAGTCATCATGACAATTTTTTTGCCAAGAAGAGGTTTTTTGAATCTATTATTATGTGCAGTTTTGTTGTGCACATTTTTCCTTTTTATTCTAGCAGAAATTCATACTGAATTCATCCAAAAGTGCTGGAGCAGCTTTTCATTTGACGGCTTCTTGGCTCATTAAAATGACAGTTTTGTGCTGTAAGCAGCAATCATTAATTTTTTGGCAACTTGGGTGCAGTGAAACAAATTCTGAGATACAGGTGTTCTCACTTTATAAGTTTCATATGGTGCATGTTAGCAAACAGCCACCTATTAACACATCCAGCAGAAACATTAGCATTCATTCATAGAAACTTCTGTATCAGCTAGTCAGTTTTTACTTAACATTAAGTTGACCAGTCAGAGACCACTGAGCTCTGATACATACTCTGGGGCGTGTTCCTGTAAAACAAGCGCTGCACTAACTTAGGGCAATGCTACATTAAACTAACTAACATGTGAAATATGATGGTTTCTGCAGCAGTTTGAACCCTGTTGGTTTGGTTGGTTCAAACTCCAGTATGTCAGGGTGTGTTCGGTATGACTTTCACAGTGGGTATCTTGTTAAAACGCCCAAAGATATTTCAATATGATAGTTGTGACGATCACATGATTCATTCTTAGGCTATCCAGGCTATAAACCCACAGGCACTCTGGCACTGAGGGACATACTGTCCGGTCAGTAGGTCTAGGAAGTAAGGCCAGGTTTACTGCAGATAAAAAAAAAAAAAGAGTTTTTCCCCTTTTTGTGTGTACTAGTAGCCCACATTTGGCTCTTTACAGTTTTGCAGTCTTTTCAAAGGAAATAAGGAAACAGTACCCCAAAAATGTAAGTTGAATATTCAATTCCGTTAGTAAATCTGGTGCAAACTCTGCCAAGCCCATACCGAAAATAGATGTATCTTCAGCTGCTAAAATGTGCTGGACAGGTAGCACACAGGGTTTTCATGGTTGTTGTTTTTTTTTCTGAAGCAGCTGCCAGGAAAAAAATGCCACTAGAGTAAACAGCAACTGTTGCAGACTGCGGAGCCAAGAGAATGACCTGAAAGACAATAAAATACCCTGTTGAGCTGAGGGGAGCTGCAGGGTCAGATGATGATTCTCCATGGATCTGTGACTAAAGCAACCCTTTTAGGCAATGCATATTCATTAAATTCACTGTTTATATGAAGAAAATATTGATTGGGGCAGCTTTAAAAATGTAGTTATGCAGAATTTTTTTTAAAAAAATACTTGCTTTCACATGTAGCTGGATACAGTATATTGAGAACATCTCCGCAAAATCTTTTGTCAAATCCTAAAATAGAGGAGTGCTTTTTTAAAAAAAAAAAAAAAGCGTTGATGAATAATTTAACGGTTGGGGCTGACGAGATTTCAAAGGTCTGGTGGAAATAGATGAAAATGCAAAACAAATGGGTAATGAACTCTTGAACATGTGAGGGTGCGGGGGTAGGAGGGTGGAGGTGAGGCGAGGTGAGGAGCAGGGAGGGAGCTGCTGAGTGGGACAAGCCGATTGGAGTCTCTGCGCTCCTGCACTGTCAGATCAAAACGCCTTTCTGGGCATCAAAGACACCTGCAGCAGCAGTGTCTCCAGTGATAAAGATGCCACTCTGCCTGCTTTCCCACTCCGATTTTAATTACAAATATTTATAAGCAGCTTAACTGCATGGACAGGGGTTTTTCTTTACCAGGCGAGGGTGTGGGGGTGTCGGGGTATCAACGCAGCTGTTGGATACGATAAGATTATTTACAATTTTTTGTTATTTTATTTGTTTATTTCCTGTTAATTATTCATACCCCCACACGATCATCTACTCCACTTTCTCCTCCTCAATACATTAAATGGGGAGGGGGGCGGAGGGGGGTAACATAAATAAATAAAAATAATAAATAAATAAATAATTCTCGGGATAAACATTCTCAGTGAAAAGCTAGAGGGCAAACTTGTCTCCCTGGAAATTAGACACTTGTCTTGCGAGAGTGGGTTTTCGCACACGCGTTCCACCCAGCTTTTAAATTCCTTACTTAACAACTTTCATATCTTTAAATTTTTCATCTCCCTTTGTACACATTGCAGTTGGCAAAATGTGGCGTGGCTCACAACTGTTTACCTGACAGCAGCCTCATGTCGGGATACTGAATCTCACCAGAAGGTTTAGAGCCCATAATGAGAGGAGAGGAGAGTGAAAAAGGAGAAAGCACTCCACTTACTGTACATCTAACTACTTTAACCTCAGTGGTGCGTTATAATCGGAGAGCAGTATGGATGTAACCTTGTATGAGGAGAATGTAAAAGGGGAGATGAGACAGTGGGAGATGGCAGTGGTGTCTATGTGATATGCAGGTACACGCAGTGTACCCACTGAAAATGCATTAATATTTCAGTATACCCACTGGAACAAAACTATCTAATTATAGTCTATGTGATTCAGGTATGAACAGTGTGCCCACCTAAAAAGCAGTATACCCACTTCAACAAATTAGACTACACCACTGGGAGATGGAGAAGATTTTCTGTTTGCTGTGCGCCTCAGAAACGTCAGAAAGCAAAATATCTTGTTTTCCTCTGATATGGGCTGACAGGGGTTCAAGAGGTCGGGCGGGGGGGGTATCATATTTGGCTGCAATCTCTTCTGACTAAGCAAACTGAATGAAAAGTTTCTCTGAGGTACTGTTAGAAAGTCAATAACTGAACACTTTCTCTAATTCTCAGTTGTTGTTGTTGTTGTTTTTAATCAGTTCATAGATGTCAGAAAGAGTAAGGCGGCCGAGCCATCAGCTAATGGGATTCGAGCATGAACGCAGGTCTAAATAGTGACAGGAAAGCCCACTACGGCGGCAAGCGGTGACGCCGACAGGGGGTTATTCTCGTCCCTGTGTTCGAAGCCCCAGATGGGAGTGCAGGAGGGTTTATTTTGTTTTCAAATTGGAGGTGGACAGTAATTACATTTGGTCTCATTAGTAGTTCCCCCTTGACTCTGCATGGTCATCAAGGTAATGTATGCAGTCCTTCCTGTTTGGGCGAAAATGGATTTGTGCTGCATTAGCTGATGAGGCAGGTAAATTACATTATGTCCTCCCAATGTGATCTTAATGTCAGTGATTCTGAGGTGGATCAGCTTTGTGGACAGTCCTAGACTTGTTAGCGTAGGCTGTTTCTCCGCTCGCTCTCTCTCTCTCTCTCTCTCTCTCCGCAGTAAAACGCAGTAAGGAGACAGGTAGGCTGCTTATCCTTAAAAATCCTCATTTGAAAGACCTTAAATGAGTCAACCAGTAATTCCTTTTCAATTCACACTTCATTTAGCAGCAAACAGGACTATTGATAAGGTATTTAACGGGTAAAGAGAATGACAGCTGGTGAGTTACGCGCTACAGCAGAAGGTTGAAGGGGTGCACAGAGGGGAGGGAGGGGAGATCTTTTTGCAATAGAGTGAAAAAGATGAAATCATCAACAGTTTCATCAATCTTCTTTCACCTGCTGAAACCTCACTGTCATCTCACTATGAAAACAGAATGAGGTTTGTTCTTCAGCACATGTCTTTCTTTATAATATTATTTAATCTCAACTTATTTAACTGTTTGTGTGCAGAGGTCTCCAAACAGTGAAGCTATCAGCAACAGTCACATATGTATAATCATGCTGCTACATCGACTGTCTCCAGATCCTCTGTGAGGAAACTTATCTTTGGCAAACAGAAGAACAGCAGCAGATAATGCTCTTACTATTTGACCTGACATTTATCAAGACACTGATCACTGACCTGTCTGTCAGGGCTGTGATGCCTGAGGCAATTTAGGCCACGCATTCATGCTGCCATTAAAAAAATTATGAGTGTGTGAGTCTGTGAGGGTGCGTATGCTGTATATGCATGTACATGTACATGATGTAATTGTTTTGCCTGATTGGTGTGAATGAATCTGGTGGAAAATTGTTAACCTTAACCTCTGCGTTCACCATCTGCACATTACTACTGAACCCAGACATGACTCATGGTCAACACAGGGTCCAAGTACAAGACTGAGAAGATAGGAATAGCAGTACAATGAAGTCAAATCTTTTTCTATTTGATTCTGTACCAGAGGAATTCTGTTTCCAAGTTGTTTGTCCATGTGATATTTCAGTAACACCCGGAGGGTTTTTCAAATCAGATGCTTACTCATACTCTTTGATTAACTGATTGTATATGGCGGTCAAAGGTCATTACGATCACATAACACGATTTTGGCCATAATTCAAGAATTCACACACTAATTAATTTCAGTGGAGGCATACAGCTGCAAGGCAATGGGTCTAGTTTGTCCTTTGGCCCAATTAACATTTGATTTATGAATTACAGTGAAAACAATGAATGACAATGAAAACAATCTAAAAGTGTGAAGGGATGTAAATAATTAATGCTGTTATCATTTCAAAAGCAGTGGGCAGAAATTTAGTTGTTTTTTTTTTTAATTGGAAAATAAATGCAATTCAGAGTCAGAGAAGTGAGCTTTTAATTTTAGCTGTACTCTATGCAGGGTGTATGTACTGTTGCTGTTTTGGGGTTTTAAAGGCCAATTACAGCAACTCATTTCACAGATTGGACTAGAGCTTAAAAACCATAAACCTGAAACAGTGTGCAGGGTGGTGGTCTGCAAAACGAGGTGGTGCATCAGAGAAACTTTTCTTTTATATTTCTCATTAAAAATGTCATCTGTGTAAATTGATTGATTGTTAAAGTGCTGAAAAGTGCTAGTTGAAAAAGTGTAAAAGGCTGCAGAAAAAAAAACTCAGCAGAATGCCCGTTCATTTATAGATAATTGTACATTTATGTCTACATTTTTTGGTGCATTTAGATGTGATCCGTATTTAATTCAGCAAAGTAGCTAACGTTAGATATTAGATACGTTTTGTGGGGTTGTCATATTTACTTTGTAATGGTCATTCTTGGGTTTTAAAATTTTAGATCATGTAAATAAAACGTTTAAACTGTTACTGCTGGACTGTTCTACTTTATAGGGCTCGTGAACAATGCCCTATACTCAATTATTCAATATGACATTATTTATTCTGTTTCCTTTTAATGTACATTGGCTGGCTACTGGTTATGCAACCCCCATAAAAGAACAATGCCACTACATCTGGAATAACTCCACACTTTGGAAACGCAAAGCAAGGGAAGGGAGGGGAACTGGAGTTTTGCCTTTCTTATACTGTTTATGTTGTCTCAAGGTTTTTTGGGGGTATGGGTTGTGTTTGATTTAATCTCTGTTACAATGGTGTTAAAAGATACAAGAGAGAGTTGTAAAATAGGCCACCAAACAAAACGGACTAAGTTCTTAGTCAAGACCTAAGATAATAACATGTGAGACAGGACCAGGGTTAATGTTTTATTTCAGACCCCAAATCCACATGAGAAGCAAAGATACAGATAAAAGCTGGAGCAAAAACTAGCCTTAAGCCTCGCCAACCTGTCTGCTGCAGAGTGATCTCTTCCCACTGAAAACTTCAGAGAACCCACCCACCCTTTAAAACAAGTAAAATAGTGCAGAACTATGTGAAACTATTAGCCATAAGAGTTTCACTGCAGCCCTCAAGGGATTACCATTGGTCCCAGCCACAGGTTCTCTGAACAAAATGTATCAATTGAGAACAAACCATTGAAAACAGCTGTTTGGGAAGGAAAAGGTAATTCAGAGAGAGAAAATGGGACATGTAGCCCTGGGTCCTTCAGCAATTTTTGGACACTGAATGAGAAGCAGAAGGCGTTATTCACTAGGAGGACTGTAATAAACAATTCTGTGAAGTAAATGCACAAGATGCCACTATCCCCAGTGAAGGTGTCAGCAGCTCCACGAGAGCATGAGACTAACATGCCCAGACACAACATCAATACTGACGTAACCTTTGGCGACACAGGATGATGGTAAAATACTGTCAATTCTGAAAGAAAGAGACAGTGTAGCTGTGAATGAGTACTTCACTGCTGCACTGTGGCATTGCAGCTTCACTTAGCTCTACACCTTGCTCTGTGCAGTGCAAGGTCTCACCCAAGCCACGGTGCAAGATCAGCACATAACTTTTTGATGACATGGTATCCAGTGTATAAACCCTGATCTGTTTCTGATCCTTTGTTTGTTGTAAACCATCACTCTACACAGACACCTACTAGCAAAAGATGGCCATTGCACTTTGTTAAAAGTGGAAGGCATTGTTGTGACACAGCAAGTAAACTGGGGTGTGTGTCTGGAACACATGTGGCAGAGGCAACAGATTTTAAACACAGGGAAGTCAGAGCTTCAAAAACACATGAGTGTAAAGAGGGAATATAAGCGAATATTATTTTATTCATTTTGTATACATGTACATAATCTACACAAATTAACAAAGTCTAGATAGAGATCTGATACTTTATGTCTTTATACCTCTGTGCCTGTGACAGCTATGGCTGGAGGCAACTTGACTGGTTGGCAGAGGCATACGTGGTAATTCTGTGATAATATTATTACATTTCCAAATGTCAACAACAAACTTTTAAAATACCGCCGCCCCCCACCCTCCCACCTCCC
>OMNW01009188.1:49093-66422 GCA_900303245.1 Selene dorsalis
TAGGGGGTTTGGGAGACCTTTTTCAGCCCTGAGTAGTTTTTGCATTCTTCATCACAAGCAGCATACAGCCCCAACAATCTCCACCAAGAAGATTGGAAACATAACAAGAAGAGCTTTTATTTTTCCTGAGAGTCAAAATCCAGGGCAAAAGAAATCTGAAAATCTCTCAGAAGTGCTTGTAAAGCTTAAATGCTGTGAGGATGTGCTAATAAGTGAAAGAGACTCCGATAAGCACTTCAACTTTTCGATCAAGTCAAGTTTGTGCCATCTGGATTTTGGAGGTTACACAAAATGACACGGTTTAGTGGTCTTTTAATAAATGAATCAAATTGAGACAGTAAAAGCGAGTGGGCCAAATGTTTAAATATTAAATCTTTCAATCTTTCAGTCCTAATTTTTGGCTCAGTGTACTGCATTTGGCACTGTTGTTCAAAATATATATATAACTTTGGGACTGGGACTTGTGTCTGTATTCTTCAGATGATTCACTTCAGTGCAGGGGACAGAAAACATCAGGACATGGCAGATAATTAGACTGTACAACAACATATTTCTCTGTAAATTCAAACTGTCAGTGTGTCTGAATGGTACATACCATCAATTAATTTGACTCTTGCGCGCTGTGGAGTTACATAACGCTGACACCACTTGTGCCTCCCACAGATGTAACAATAAGTTAATTATACGCGTGTCACTTCTTACCCACTTTCAAGCTGTTTGGAACATTTGCTTTCAACACACAGAACGTAATTGCTGACAATAGGTTCAGAAAATTATGGACGATGACTGTGACAGCGAATCATAACGGTAACAAGAAGACTGGGTCACATTTGCAACAAGACGAGGGGGTCTGATCAGAACCATGCCCACTGTAAAGCACCACAGATGAGTCCATGGCAACTTCATCATGCTGTTTTCTGACTTGTCAGACGCACATCTTACATCCCACATTGTGTGCACATGACTAAGCAGGAGATTTCAACATTAAAAAATTAGGCCTTGGGGGTGCTCGGTGGTTGAGTGGTTAAGAGCACGCCCCATGGCAATGCCTAATGTACCGATCGTCAGTTCAAATCCCAACTGTGCTGATCTGTACTGCGTGTCATTCCCCCTGTCTCTCTCCCCACTTTACTGTCTCTCTCTCCAATCTTAAGGTGAACAAAAGGGATCCCCAAAGTCCAACAGAAAATAACAAAGTGCAACACAAGAGACTAAGAAACATATGAACACATTGGGTAACACTGGGAAGGATAAGGAACACGCAGGAAACGCTCAGGAACACTGGGGGGATGCAGGGTATGGACACAGAAAACAACACAGGAGCACAGGCATGTAACACGGGGTATCAACACAGACGATCCGACAAAGGGAGAACGCTGAGGTCAAACACACAGGAGAACAAGACACAGGTGAAACACATTGGGTAACCACAGCGGGGCGCACACAGGAAGACAGGACACTGAACTTCAAAATAAAACAGGAACTCAAAAAGGGAACGAAAGACACGCACCATGACAGTTATGGTTAGAGTAATAAACACTAACAGGAAACAGGTCAGAGAATGACCCTGGTGATGGTTAAAAGAAACCAACATAATAAAATATTGAGTTCACAAAATATTAATACACTTTACTGAGTTGCCCTCAGCCTGTTACTGTGTACTCAAAGCAATAAGCCTAACGAGCGCAGCTAGGACTGCAGAGAGCGCTTATTAGACTGTGTTTTGCTCTGGGTCTTGTCTCTCAGGCTACATACTAATTTACTGGGCTGTGTCCAAAATCACTCTGTTGTTCACTCAGTCACTGTTCCCTGTATAATAGACTCTCAGTAGTTTACTCAATGAGTTTATAAGAAGGCGATTTCCATTTTTGTCATGTAGCCACTATAATGGAAAAGCACACTAACTAGTTTTATCAGAATGTGTCTTCTGCAAAGCTGATTTAAATGCAAATCTTATTTACATGTTTTTATTTAGCAACCCCTCTTTTTTCTAATTTGTGACAGACATTTTTTTCCACTTGTGCTGTTTTTGGAGATTTATGGGGAGATTGCTGTTGTTGTGATGTGGTCTGGGGTGGAAGTGTCTTCATGATCCACTGTTAATAATACAAGGGAAAAGGCACCAGATCCTGACCTTCTGAGTGTAGAGGTGAGGGTCACTGTGAGGGCAATTTAATTAAATAAAGATCTTGAATGTAACTATACAGCGCCATGGCTGTTTTAACACTGCCCTGGGTATTGTTAATTCAGAGAAGAAGAAAAAAAAAAGACAAACAAATAGATGTTGAGTGAAAGCAGCAGTCACTTTGAGGAATTGGCCACACACAGTTTTGGGGGTCTTCAGCACGCAGGAAAACAGGTGAATGTGTCTTGTAGAAAATGGACATGAAAGAGGAGAAAAGTCTATTTTTCGTTCAAGTATTCTGTTCTGCTCTCTGCTCCTTTTCAAGCTCCAGCCAGAGGAGGAAACTGGATGGTGCACACAGGAGGGCTGTAATGTGGTTTCAGTGCCTGCATCCCTGTGGTATAGTACCCTCAGGTGGAAAACCTCTCCGAGTGTGTTGGCACATCACTGCTCCAATTATCAACAGCAGGAGTGTCTATTCATTTCTATAACATCTTTCCTCCTTTCTTCTGACTGAACCCTTCTTCTGTTTTGCATGCACTCTCATCATTGCCCCTGGCTCCTTCACCTCTACTTATCCTCAACACTTTCTTTATAATCTTCTGTCTCAACAATCACACCTCTCACCACCATGCTCACCACTATACTGAACAACCCTCACCAGAGAATTACTTACTGTACTCGGGGGTCCCAGTAAGGATTTGACCGGAAAATGTCACATTGGACTCTGAAGACGATCAGACTGGAGAGGATCTGACAATTCGACTCAAGTGTCGTAGCAACAGATGATCACTAAAACACCAAAATTCGCAAGAGAGCTATACCATCACATTTAAGTTGGGAGTCTCTAATCAGAAAACCAGTCTTTTTGATTTCCCTCTCCCTACTTTCACTTCACAAGTCTCCTCCTCTTCAACTCCCTCCGCTTTTTCATTGATTATTCTTTTTTCTGTCTTTCTTTCATTCCACTTACTTTTTATCCGATCTGACAGCCATTCTCAAGCTTCTCCCATTTCCTTTGGCGCTTTGTTCTTCATCTGTGCTGCAACTTCATGTTTTTACTAAATTAATATTTCATAACAGGGGCTCTTTGAGCACTATCCAATCAAACAAGTTCAATTAATTAATTTTTTGTTATTCGCATCATTCATCGTTTTAGATGATCAGAGAATGGATAGATTATTGTACAAATTACTCATCCCTAAAAATCACTATATGTACATTATATTAAAGACTCTGTAGCCTAACATGAGGGGTTTTCCAGACCCCAGACATCAGATGTTTTGCACCGATATATTGAATGTGATTTCTTTTTTCCTAATGCACTGGTTGGCAGTGTACAAATCAGGCATCTTGCTCACATTTTCTGCTCCACCAAATCAGATAGAACGATCACCAGTCATATTTGTGGGAAATACCTACAGGTTCGAGTAACTGATTTACTGAGGCATCCCTCTGTAGCTTATGATGTGTCCCAGAGTCCCAGAATTATCTTAGATGTCTGTGATATTTGTTTCTGTAACCACAGTTTGAAGTGCAATTAATAAAAGTCAACCAAGCTACTGAGGCGGAATATGAGGGCCCTGGTGACATACTTAAGCCTACTACTTTTTTCTTTTTTTTGATAAACTCACCAGCACTGAGTAGTGATATACTGAATTTAAATGGCTCATGTCAGAAATAATGTGTAGAGTCATTAGACCTTTTTGACAAATACATCTGATTGCTTCCTTAGTGATATTTAGATAAGATCCATAGCACTGTCATGTCACCAGAGTCAAGCGGTGGCAGTAGCCTAGCTTAGCATAAAGACTAGAAGCAGGGGGAAACAGCTAGCCTGGGTGTCAAAAATGAGCCACTCAGCAACTATCAGCCACTCTAAAACTGACTTCTTCACATTGTGTCCTTTTGGTTCAGTAGCTCAGTAGGATTCAGTTTTACTCTTCAACAAACTTATAGTTATACTGTAGGTAGCACATTACCAGACTGACTGGTAATATAATTGGAAGCATGTCCACCTTTAACTGTGTTTTAAGCTTTGTTGAATTCTGTGTGGTTACATTTAGCTTGCTATAAGCGATGCATGTCCCCTTAGGCTTTCAGTCAGGCCAGCCAACAGTCTTGCCAAGGCCCGGGACGAGATAACCCCAACGGAACTGGTGGAGATTTGATAATTAAAAAAAATATACACATGTAGCATCAAAATCACTTCAGCAAAAACATGTATTGGCTTTTTAAGTTACATAAGCTACGTGTGGCTTGCTAGTTTTGGATTCTGCGACTTGTATCTAATAAATAAAAATGTCATGTTGGTGAGCCCTGCACTCTTCTGGTCTGAAAGAAGCACAACACCCAAAGCTGGAAAACTTCCAGCAGCTCAAACTAGTTTGAAGCCTCAAGAGGAGTATTAGACCAAGAGTGTGTTCACATATTGATTGACAGCTCTGAAGTCCCACCCCTGACACTGGCTTTTTCTGACTGGTGAAAACCTCAAGTCTCACTAAGAAATTAAAGAGAATATCTCTGCACTGCTACCAGGCAGTTCAATGACTCTGGGTCCCAGAAACCTACGACTGCATCTCTCCACATTAAGATATGCTTTGGAGCATATTTTAACATACTGTTGTAAGCTAGGCTAAATGTCCCCTGGCTCTACTTTTAACACACAGACCTGAGGTAGTGACCTTCACGTCAAACACTGCAAGAAAGGGAATGTTTCCCAAAATGTCAATTGTACATGTGAGACCTTTTAAAGTTGATATGGTATTATGGTTTATGGGTATTCTTTTTTTCAATACAGGCAAATATCAAATTGCCTGCTTAATAGATAAAACTTTGTGAACTCCATCACAGTGTGAAATGAATTAAAATTTAGATTTTTTTTGCAGTCGATTCAGCGAAATAAACCGTTTTCTTATTTCCTGTATAACTGAACAGTAGGAAAGTTTTTTTAGATGACAAAAAGATGTTTTAATGTCTAGTGGTGGTCTAATTCACCATGAATCTCTGCAAACATACTCATACGTGTCCGCTCTGGTGTGCCACAAGGTCCATTGTCATCAGCAGACTAAAACACACTGTGTCCCCTGCCCTGAAGAAAACTTTCCTCAAGTTGGTATTGTTAAACAAACACAATTCATCATTTTATTACCAAATGACTGCATGCTGAGAGCAGTGAGTGATAAAATAATGAACTCCTTATAGCTGCGGAACTAAAAGACATGATTCATCATTTTGGTGATCCTACTATATTTCTCTTTACTTGCCCGCTGGGGAAACTTTGTCTTCCCATTATAATTAGCATCAAGGCTCCCTCTGTCTAGAAGCCAGCCAGCAAGGGCACTCCGGGATAGTTGAGTCAATATGTCTTCTCTGCACTTTTAATACAGAAATGCGTGCTGACTGACAAGTCATTTCAACAGGGCTTGATTCCCAGATTCCCATCCCTTCTCTGAGTGCAGTCTCTTATGGAAGTAACTGGCACAAAGCTGCTGCTTGAACTTACCTTCAACACAGTTTCAAGGATTGGAAAAAACTTTATAAAAAAAAAAAAAAAAAAAAACACTAAAGGGAAAAGCATACACCATTTTCCTTCAGTGTAGTGTGCATTATTAATGTTACACTCAATTTTACAACCGTAAAGTGGTTAACAATAACTATAAATGGATAAGGATGTGAAAGATTATGGATGACAGTTGGACAAATCATTCTATTCCCCTTTCATTTTTTATTTATTTATTTGTTATTTTACTTATCTATTTGTTTATGTATTTTTGGACTGGTGAAAAAACACCCACCATTCTATTCTAAGCTGAAAATGTGTAAAAAAAAAAATAACAGAAGGGTAACGACTGAACAGAAACAGATAACTTCCCGCAGAGAGCTTCAACAGAAGCTTGACAAAAAGCAAAAAATAGGCTACACTCTGCTCCTACATTTGTGTATAACAGCATTAAACTGAACTAGAAGCAAGAGAGAGACAAAAAATGAAAAGCGTTTTCCAAAGTCCAAGTGGTGCAACCCTGTCTCTTGGTACTAGATGGTTAATTGCTGCCTGTTTTATTTTGGATTATAGTAGCAGGTTTAAAAAAAAAAGGGCAGGAGGATACAAAAAATGTGTTTAAACAATTGTGAAAAACTGTCAGTCAGGGACACATCAAGGTTTTGGTTAAATAATGATTAATTATTAACAGAAGTGAAACAGTTAGTACTTTTGTTGTAGGTCTATTGTTTTTTTCCTGAATGGAATTAATGACGTAAACTTACTACAACAGAGTAAATTACATATACAAAGAAAATATTCATCCCATAACACAAGGAGCAGATTCCATCCTTTATCATTCGCAGTGAATGTGAAAAACTAAATATCGCTCTACATCGACAATATGAAATTCTGAAACGGTGTCCATGCCCTGTTTTCACCGTCACCTTCACAGTGATGGAGGGTTCAGATAATCATCCAAAAAGTTAGGAGTGAAATGCTAGAAGTGATTGAGACTGAACATTTTGCCCTTTAGAAGAAGAATGAGCCAAAGTCATACGAGAAAAAATCAGCTCACACTTTTTGCGGCGCCATCATTAGTGACAGAATTATTGGTAGATGTGTTGCCGTTACCGTGGCTACGCCCTGCATATTTCAACTATTTCACCTGCACTCTGTGCCCCCGTATTGTTGTGCTGGGGTTCATGAATGCAGCTGCAATCGTAGCCCGTTGTCTTTCTCCTCCGCTCTGTTTTTTCTTTTCCTGACACCGTAATGTATCTGAAAGTATAATGAAAACAAATAACCCAAACCAGCCACCTCACCAAGTTGATTACTGAGAAACCGTGGGTATAAAGGATGGATTGGTGTCGTTGTATAAAGGTAAAACAAGCGGAGCAGCTCTTCCTTTCGCTCTGAAGGTTACAGAACAACAAGATTAAAGAAGTGTCAGTCTGCAGCCTTAAATGGCTGGCAATGAATGTATCTCTGCTAAGAAAATGAGAGCGCGACCAGGGGAGAGAACAGGAGGGAGTGTGAAGAGGAACAGTGGAGGACGGGGAACAATGGAGTGAAAAGTGAGAGAGATATTGGGGGAGTTTGGTGAGACATTAAGGAGAAGACGACAGTGTGATGATGGGTGAAGAGGAAAGTGATGGATGAGACAGAGAGCGAGGGAGAGAGGGAAACAGAAAGAGAGAGGGAGGACAGGGAAGAGCAATTGTGCTGTTCTTGACACCTCCACAGAAAACACCTTGGCAAGCTGTCAATCAGACAGGCTCGCTTGATTGATTTTCTCCTCTTTTCAATCAACATTTCACTTTGCGTCCCTCTCTTCCTTCAGACTGTGCCCCGATGCCAGCGTTGTGCTTTTTTTTTTTCTCATCCTTTGTGCTGCACACCTGCATCATACAGTGACTGTCTGTATCAGTAGTCCTGGAGCAGCAACATAGATCAGATGACAAAATTGAAATATGGTCTTATTAATATCACTTCTGCAAAGATAATCAGTCTAACTTTAAGGAACAGTACTTACATGAGGTATGCACTTGGGAAAAACTGTAAAGGAAATTAGAACCACAGTGCAGCAGCTCAAATCAGATTCCTACATCATTCAACTGAAATGGAGACAACATGTGGGCAATTTATTAAAAAATCGAGGAGTTTCTGAGATGATTTTTTGGCACAGACGGGAAGGACAATCTTATAGTGGCCGCACAAACACAACAAGTAAGAGGGTACAGTATAGGGGTGTCACGATTGACTAATATTGATGACAACTGCAGAAAATGAAATAGTATTACTGTGTTAATAATATGACAATATCTGGCAGATGTTAAGCTTTGTGGAGATCAGTTAATGTGGTCACCCTTTTAGTCACATCAATTTAGTGTAGCATTTAGTTTAGCATGCTTTTGTACAGTTATAGTTAAAGACTCGAACCACCTCCCTGCACTTGTATTTTGAGTCTGATTCATTTGCCAAAGAAGTTTTAAAAGGATAATTTGACTGTTAGCATGAATATATTGTTTTTTTGTTTTCTACAGTTATGTAATAAAAATCAGGTATATTGTGACAGCCAAAGGAAGCAAACATCCACACAGAGCCTTTACACACGCTTTGATGAGCTGTGTACTCATGGATATGAAAAATAAAACACGAGCCAACACTAACATTAGTTATATCATATTGTCTGATACTGTATGTTTGCCAGTATACTGCAACATAACATACTGCAGAGCTACTGTACAATTACAGTATCTTTTGCCAGGACAAGATGAAGGACAGTCACTTCCTTCAAATTACTTGTAGCACAAGCACATTCATAATGCATGTGTGTAAGTGCACCTGCTTTGCTTCTGTCTGTTAACATACAGGAGAGTAAACTTAGAGGGGTGGGGGGAAACAATGAGGCACGTAACCTTTTCATAGCAGTCTAAGAGGTTAACAAGCAGCCAGTAAAGCCTGGGGGAAAGCCACTAGTCTCACTTGGAGAGGAACAAAAACATGCAATGTGTTGATCATATGTACGCTCCAGATGTACTGTACACCTAAATAACTGCCATAAAACTTCACAGCTCCTCATCCATCTCCCAGTCCCTCCCTTTCATACAGAAAAATTGATTTAACCTGGTTTCACAGCAGTATTTCTTAGACAGAGGATTTTCCGAGAAATAAGAGTCTTTTATCTTTAAATGTGCTATCATATCATTTGAATTTATGCAGATGACAGTGTTTATTGCAGCAGTGGGCCTCTACACCCCTGCCGCTTTCCTCTTTGCACTTGTGCAGCTGGCTCAGATGGGCAGAATTCCGTCGATTAAAAAAGAAAAAAAAAACAACAACAGTGAGTGTGGACAGTGGGGGTGTGTCTGAGAGACAGAGCCCATTGATTTCCATGCGGATGGATGAATAGATCAAATGCTTTTGCTTTTTCTCCTCAATTCCCCCAGCATCCGTGAAGGCCAAGGCCAATCAAATAGCCACCAATTGTGTTGGTTTTTCAGTGAAATAGTGGGCCAAGTGGGAGCAGGTTTTGTATTAATCAGAGAGACAAATGGGGGAGGGCATGTGGGAGGCGTCTTGGGAGAGAAATTCTGCAGTTATAAAAGTGCGAAGTGAAGGGAAAAGCCAGTGGAAATATAAAATAAAAAAGGACGAAGAAGAATAAGTATTAAATAACTGCGAAGAATATGACAGATGCAGGTTTTAATGGAAAAGACAAACCCGCACGTGAAAAGCTGCTTTCACTGCTTCTATGCAAAAAGGAATGAAGAATGGAAGATAGAAAAAATGAAAACACATACATGCATTGATTGAAAAGAAAAATGAAATAGAAAACAGAGAAAGTACAAGAAGAGAAAGAGGGAAAATACTCGAGGGCGAGATATGTGCAATTTGCCCCTGTGCCAGCTGCGACCACATAATAAGGTGATAAAAATCAGACATCTTGGTTTGTTACTTTAGCAATAACATCTATCAGGTGTTCAGCATGCATCTTCACAGCTTACCAATGTGTCAATCACTCCATCCTTCTCACATCCCACCAGTACCAAGACTGTCTAAAAAGTGAAATCAATTATCTTTCAACCCCCCCCACCCCCAACCCATCAATGCTCTTGACCCTGTTGCTTTTCAGCATTTACCATGAATATGAAATTCATGATGTAGATTACATTCCTGATTACAGAACTGCCGTCTTCCTTTTGCAATGTGAATAGTAGGTAGATGTAATCGGGGCCCTGTGGCAAAGGGGTCCTTATTTAGTTTGTGAGTGAAGATAACAACAGGGAAATGAAAAACTGTCTCATTTCCTGCCTGCTACAGCTGCAGAGGTTTCAAAGCACAAAATGTTTCTCTGGTGATACATATCGCTCAGCCCTTAGACTCTGACCGTAAACCAAACATAAAATTGCTTTTTTTCACTTTCTCCGTACGCCACCACCAAGGCCTGTGCAGAGGAGGGCTTGTGAGGGGGCCCATTATGCAAGAAACCATGCATTTCACAATTTCCTTTTGTCCTCAGTACGCCAACCAGGCCTGGAAGTCTCATTCACCAGGGTCACACTGATAGCCATAACTCCAGGCCTAATTAGTCCGGAGGAAATATAGTAGTGTTTATTGCATTTTATATCCTGTCTGCGACAGATACAGGCTTCATAAATATTGTAAATCCAACAAACCCAGACCGTTATTAAAAATGAAAGTAATAGTTGACCTCCAGACACACCATGCATTTCCTCCCGTTGTGTCTCGCACTGCGCCTGCATGGAGCCTCCCAGGAAAACAGAAGGATGAGTGAACTTAGAGGAGGCTAAGCATCATGTCTGAGATCCCCCTCTGCTTCACATTTTTGCCCCAGATAGAAACAAGTGTTGATTGTCCAGAGCACTGCAGAGAGCCACCAGGGAGAGAGGCCAGACAACTGACCCTTCACTTGTGAGAGAATGCATGTTACAAACATACAACATTGTCACATTAGACTGAGGTCCCTGGTGTAAAGGGACACAGTGCTGAATTGCTGGATTTTAAGACAAGCATGGTGGTTTATTTTTTTATTTTTTTATTGTTTTTTTTTTTGCACTGCTGCTTGTCTGGTGTTGCTGGGCAGGAATTCAGTCATAACAGTGCGGTCATTCAATATTTCACTGAATGACAGCAGAAATGACAAAGAGAAAATGATTGAAAATCAATGGGAGAAGTGTGAGGTATTAAAAACAGCTGCCGCGGATAAGGAGCACATAAATGCTGAGAATGCTTTAGTCCAATGTGCAAAGCTCTACTGGAGAGTCCCTAATGATCACCAGCAGTAGCAGCCTTTCCATTGTAGCAAGATATTTCTGGATAATGTAAATTACAGCTCAGACTGTCCTTTCACAAGGTATGGTTCTGTTCGCAGTGTTAAGAGGGTGTGAGGGGAGGCGGTTATGGTGAACCAGAACTTGTGTTGTGAGTCTAATTCAATTCTGTGATGGAAGCTGTCTACTGTATTACCTCAGTGAATTACCTGCTCTCACCCTTTTTCCTCTAACATTCAATCTAGGTTTCTATATAGGCGTTATCTCACATTGGCACAATAGCACAGAGGATGGTGGATACTGTGGGGATGTAACAATAATATGAACAGATTATGTAGCTACTCCAAACAGATGTGAGTGGCATGCAAATTAAAGCAACAATACCTGTTTTTTTTTCCTTCTGTTGTTTGTTTCACTGTGTGGACTTGTCACAATGTTTTCACTTGATCGGAAGCAGAAAACTCTTGGACTCAAGTTCCAGTGGAGATTTTTTTCTCTCTCTCATAACCCCCCCCCACACACACACACGCACACAGTGCCTCTATTATCTTTACAGTAAGTAGACTGTGGGCTGTGTGTGTATGTGTGTGTTAGAGCATTTGGTCAGCGATAGATTGCAAGAGCTTCGTGTACAGAGCCACAGAAGCGGCCACACACACCCCCAGTGTCACTGTATCATACCTTCTGTCACTAAGCTCTTCAAATGAACACAGTTCACGGTATCAGTATCAGGGAGCATGTAAAACATTACTTAATCAATACTGTTGGATGTTGTAAACACTACAACAAAACTGTCATCACATGTGTTACGTATGATGCTTGTACAAACCTGTATTTCAGAGCGACGTGTGATCTCAGAGCTTCTTTAATCCTGCTCTGCAGTGCTGCTCTCCAGT
The DNA here is from genome assembly GCA_900303245.1 of Selene dorsalis. NCBI lineage: Eukaryota > Metazoa > Chordata > Actinopteri > Carangiformes > Carangidae > Selene > Selene dorsalis. The sequence continues at coordinate 60,893 of OMNW01009188.1, forward strand.
GAGTCATCAGTTGCATTTATATTCCATTCACTGCCTTTTTAAACCAATGGTGAAGTGCCGTCTGTGTATCCAGAAAGAAAAAGAACATCACTCATTGTTTGTTTGATTATATGTGTGTGATTTTTTTTGTTTGTTTGTTTTTTGCCATGTTATTGCCTGGGGGATGACAGTGCTGGTCTCTCTGTTGGTTGGTCCACCACTTTGTGCTGGACTGAAATATCTTAACAACCACTGGATGGACTGCCATGAGATTTAGTACAAATATATCCATGGGGTACACAGGGTGAATCCTAATAACTTTAGTGATCCCCTGACTTTTCCTCTAGCACCAGCATGAGGCTGACATTTGTGGTTTTGAGTGAAGTGCCTTGACAACTATTAAATGCACTGCAGTATAACTTGGCACAGACATGCTCCCCTCAGGATAGGCTGTAATAACTTTGGTGATCCCTTAACTCTTCATCTGGTGCCAACATGAGCTTAAAAGACATTTTTAACACCTGCAAAATGTCTAAAATTCCTTCCAATTCCTTCCACTTTGTGTTTCGTGCTAATTAGCATGGCGCAACTAAGATACACAATAAGTGAGTGTATAATCACAAACACAATATGGCTAACTGCAATATCCAAGTCGCAGCAGATGCAGTTCTTTTCACAAAGGTAAAACTCGTCACTATATTATTTGCAACTGTGGTGCTACAGACATACTCTGGCCCACAGTTCTCCCCATATTCTCCACACATAAAGGAAAATGTTATGTTGTAAAATAAAAGCAAAACAAACCTTATAACTGAAATTGTGACTTATTTCTCAATCATGATATCTGCTGAAAATATTTGCAAAATGACAGCGCTGTAAGCACAACTGTTGGTTCTGAGTCTTTGCTTCAAGTCATGCGTTGTTGCAGAAGGTCGAGAAAAGGTCGTGTCACATGTCATTGCAGCGACTGTCTAATGTCCTTTGATCCATGTTCATGACAGATTGTGGGCTTCCTATGTACAGTAAAGGTCAAGTTTATGATACGTAACACAAGCTGCAATTAAAGAAAGACTCAAAATGTCCGTATTACATTAAAATGCTGCCTCATGAATCATAGTGCAAGAGCGAGAAATGGTTTTCTTTTTAGTACCTCGAAAGTGCTGCTAAATCACTATAGATGCCGACTTGAACTTGAAACACCCTCCCTGTGCTGCTTTTCTGCAGTCCCACCACTGTCCCCGTCCTCGTCAGGATTCGAGCAGGTGAAGAAAAGATGAGGAGCCGTGCAAACCAAATTGAGTTTTTCGGCAGCATACATGGAAGTATACAGTGTCTGTTTGTCCTCGTAAATCCCACTGATCCACCACAAAATCCAGTCTCAACCACAGAGGGCTCTGTTGAGGTCCCAAAGCAAGCCCTAGCAGGTGGTGTTGTCCTGGGTATTGGCAAGGTGATTGTCTGCCACAAAGGGACAGAGTGGCTAATTCCTGAAATATTGCTATAGAGAGCGAGAGCCTGCAAACTGAAACCACATTTCTATCTTTATTTCTCTGTCTTGCAGTATACTTACATTACTGTTGTGTTTGTATAACTGCATCATTATGTCCCTACATAAATCAAACCTGAGTGTTCCAACAGGTATGAACGTGTTTTGAAGGAGAGCTGCCGGAGAGGCGATGGAATTACACAAACTCTCTATGTTCATGTACGTACCAACAATATATCCATGAATCACATCCACAACAGTCCATTTAATGAAAACTTTACATAACATGACAGACCAGGAACGTCCATTACCACACAATGCAAAGCTCACTTATAGCAGCATGGGTTCTCTTCTATCTTCAACGCTGTGAAATGTTCTTAGTATTGCAGCTAGTTGCTTGGTTGTCTTCCTCTGTTTGTCTAACGAGTGAAATCAAAGCCAAATACATTGGGTGCAGAACTGCCTGCTCTCTCCCTTAGTCCTCGCTGCTGGAAGTGTGTATGTTCACTCATGTATAGGGAGAGTGTATGAGCGTCTAGGCAATGTGTGCGTGTGTGTTCAGTTTTGCAGAAATTTTGTGGTCTGTGTGCAGCCATCACCATAACTCATTAGTGCAGTGGGACCATTGGATGAGGCTCAGTGGTTCACATGTGGTAACAGTGACACCCACAGGAGGGGAAATATATTGACCTTCCTGCCAAAGGGAAACAAATTCCCCACTACCTGCACTGATTATACCCTGGGTACAAGCGGTTCATGGAGACATATTGGGCAAGGGCAAAATAATAAAATATTAATGGCACCAATTTTTTATCCCTATCTTAAATAGGCCAGGAGAAAACTTTCTTAGTAAGGGTATTACAAATGACATGATATGGTGTGACCGGTGGCTGCATACTCCACAGTACCTTTCAGTAGTCAATCAAGAAAAAGCAAATCTGTTCTTTTATTTGGCATCAGGGTAACTTTAAAATGGATCTTCTCAAAGGATGACTCCTGCACTCTCTGCCATCTTTTTATGATGTGACACATAATCATGGGAACTGTTAAAACGATCATCATCTATAAAATATCTCAGGCTTATGGAGAACGAGTGGGATGGAGATATGCAAGCATTGTGTTTGCTAAAGTTGGAGCTCAAGACTAAACACAGGAAGTCAGCTCCTGAAAAGGAGGAGATTGGTCCACAGGGGGACGGAATAACTGTTCCTCTGAAAGTATGGTGGCTATTGTCCTCAGCACAAATTTGTGCTTTGATCACTTTCAACCAAACACATCAAACTCTTTTAATCAAAGCACATACAATACAAAGTTGCTATGATTTGCCTTTTTTCTACCAAGGTTAAGATGCTACCTACCAATGTTTTCATTTAGGCTGCAGAGCTGAGATTTTATAATCTTCTCGAAAATAATGAGACACATTTACTCAAAATGCATACTTGAGGTACAGTTTGGTACTTGTATTATACAAGTATGCTACAGTATACTGTTATAGTCTGCATTGTACTCCATTGCATTTCTTTGAGCTAAAACACGGTCGATCCTCTAATTACTGACATTATTGTGTTGAGGTTTCAGAGGCAGGACCACACCTCAGCCACAGCTCTTCTGGCAAATCCATTAATACCAAACCTATCCCTCTACTCCTTTTTCACTCTTGTATTTGGCATGCATCTCTCCTTCCCTCTTTCATAGCTCCCTGAGGAGGTTCACCATTGCTCACGTGCAGCAACAAAGTTCCCTGAAAGCCTCACCACACTACATCCCAAAAAGCAAGAAAACACAAGTTCGACCTACAACAATATCTTCATTAAATCGTCCAATCGTCCCCTGCTGATGGTACAGCCCATGCGAATGAAAATAACATAAAACTGCCCAAAACTAAATATCAAACAGCTAAAGCATCAAAATACCTCTTGCACAATAACACATCAGAAACAATGGTGTAATAATGTAATTAACTAACACTAACCAGGGACAGTCTTTTTATGTTTTACACACATTTTGCAATAAACTTTTAACAACTTTCAGTGATGTTTTTTTTGTTTTGTTTTTTTTTTTAATCTATAATGGAGTATTTTTTGGTGTGATATTGCTATTTTTGCTGCAGTAAATGGGTTGGATACTCTGTGTCAACACCACGAGTGCACCATGGCACTGTACAGCATTTGTACTTGTTTGTTTGTGCGATTATAGACATCAACACAGGATCTGGGATAGGATTAGGCACATAACAGCATAGAGAAGATGAAGTAAAGTGAATCATCTGTCACTCTGGTTTCCATCTGCCCATGAAATGGACAAATTACTCTGCCCACCATCCGGGCCTGAAATAACATCAGTCAGGTAACTAGCAGCCGCTTCCTCTGTTCAGGCCGTACATATTTAGGCTCCGCATGTCAACAAAAACATCACTTTCTTACCTATTAGCATGATCCTCATCAATTACCCATCTGGCTAAGCTGAAGGTATGTTTGTCATGGATGTCCTGTGAGTGCCAAATGTTTCCTGCACAATTTCAGCTGTGTTCTCCAGCTGCTGTCTGCTTGGCAGTACATCCAGCTTAAATGGATAAATGGCCACGTTGCTTGTTGAATCAGGTTGGTAAATGTAGTATTGCAACAAGCCAAGGCTCAGTGTGTCTCGGCGGTAGGTGATTTAGCTGCTGTGTTATTTAGAAAAACATCCCAGAAGTTTCAACCCAACATGGACACGATGCTTATGACATCCAAACCCTAATGTAGATTTTATTTTTTCATGTGTGAAGTGCATCTATTTTGTTCTTGTCTGATGGGCTGGGGCTTTTAATTTTTATCATATAATGCTTGTTGCATTTCTATCACTTTTCTAGTCTCTAAAAAATGAATGCATGTGAGTATGGGGGGGCAGTTTTACCTGACCATATAATCTGCCGGGACAAATATGCATTATTAAAAACACTGAGTGACTCCGGTTGTGAACAGCAACAGAACGAGTGCTAAACTATGAGTAGCTGTGCCAGATGGAGGCACTATCTCTCTCTCTCTGTCTCTCTCTCTCTCTGTCTCTCTATCTCTCTCTCACTCTATCCCTCTTTCCTCTGTTTCTTTCTCAGCCTTATCACCTGGGTGTTACTGTTGGTGCCCCACAAACACTGCACCTGCAAAACAGTAGTGGGGGCAGGCTGTTTGCTTGGGGGTGCCCTTTTATCTCAATCTTCATCTCTCCTGTTGGGGTAGCACCAACTGAAAGGCTGTGGTCACGGCCCATACTTCTCTGCCACCACAGGCAGCGGCAACACCTGGCGGGAGACTGTGCCTGTGCTTTAGAGTCATGGGAACCCCCGTGGCATTCACTGTAGAATCACTTTCTCACCCACACAAACAAAAAGAGGGGCACGCTGATGTATTTTGGTATATCACTGGGCTTAATCAAATCAAAGTATCTTCATTCATTAAAGAGAAACCTCTAAATGAATGAGCTGCTTTTAATCAGGGGAGCAAGTGTCTTTATACAGTTCAGGCGAGAGACATACATGGGTGATGTATTCAATCATAATACAATATGTTACCAAAGAAATATGTGTGTCATTGCAGTGAGTTTTTTTCTTCTGCCTCTCAGAGAGTTTAAACAGATCCCTGAAAAGGTCTTGTCCTTTTGGTCCTGCTCCACTTTGCAATCCACCAATTAAAATATGAGGTGACAGGAGCTGTCGTTAAATATGCATGGCTTGAGTCTGAATACGCAAATGTGAACACATTCTTCTTAATGTTTTAAAGTACAGTGAACCAACATGCGTGCCGGAAAATGGGTTCCGATTTTCTGCAGTATCAACTCCTGTCAAATCCTGTCACGCACGCTTAGATTCTCTTTCTAGCACCAACCTCTCCTTTTTTTTTTTTATTTCCCTTTCTTTTACGCTCAACAACACACTGTGGTACACACACTTACAGGTACATAAGAGGACAGAATCAGATTGTGACACATAAAACTTGTCACACAGAACAAAGAGCCTTTGCAAGCTCAGGGAACAAAACGCAAAACGTTCAACTTTTGAAATAATAACAGAGCTACCAAAAAAAAAAA
>OMNW01009188.1:68868-84481 GCA_900303245.1 Selene dorsalis
GAAGGGGGGCGGGCACAAAAAAAACTCCTGATAATAGCAGGCAGACAAAAACATCAGAGCAATTGTGAAGGCCCAGACAGAAGAGGCAGAGAGGAGAGCAGAAGGCACCTGTCAAAGCCAGGGTGGGGTATACGATTATGTACTCCCCTGTGTTCATAAAAGGGAATTTCAATCAATTTGAAGGAGCCCACACTATTAAATATTGACACTCTCCTCCTCCTGCTTGTCTGCTTACTCAATCACAGACACAGTGTTGATCATAATTAAACAGGCAGCCACTCTTTCCTTCTTTTTTTTGACTAATTTGCACTGTGAAGTAGGCTGCCAAGACTTTCTGCCCTTTACAAGCAAAATACAGCTGCTAATGGAGGTCATCACCAGTAGCCAGCCACCAGCTAACACTACAGCTCTGCATGACTACGACATTAGCAGTAGTAAAAATGCTAATTAAAAGCTTAATAGTGATGTCCTGTTTAAAAACTTGTGTTGCTTCAATCTGGAAAGAAGCACCTATGGGACAATTAGGGCCTTCTTTTTTGTGCAAACATTTCCTCTATATTGGCAGTCAGGGGCAGTGGCCTGCTTTTAAGAGCCACTTGAGCTGCATAACATTTCACCCACAGTCAGCATGCGACATATTAAACAAAAGCAGTTCTATCGATGAAGTCATTAAATTAGCAAGTACACTGTAGAAAGCACGGTATAGACCCCAAGGTTGCAAACGCTACCTTTACCAATACATCTAATGAGTGACAGCATGTGGGTGGCGTTCAACAACGTGAGAGCAAGGTGACAGTGATTTGGAATGAATACTTTTTCTTTTTTTTTTAATGTGTAGTGTTTATCTGGTGTCTATCTTTTTCTCCAAGTTATTTTTAAGGGGAATATCAGATTTTGAAAGAGAGATGAGCCACTAACCACAGTTCTATACGTTGCTCACATGGCGGCTGACTGTGTCTCAGGAGGTAGAGCGGGTCGTCCACTAATCAGAGGGTCGTGATTTCACTCCCGGCTCCCCCAGTCCGCATGTCAAAGTGTTCTTGGCAGAAAAAGCTCCACATAAAGGAAAGAAAGTCTAGGTTTAAATGGGTGAATGTGCCTTGAAATGTAAAGTTCTCAGCACACATGCCCAGTGAGATACACAAGGGCATCTTCTAGCATCTCGAAGATCCCCAGCAGCACAGGAACAAAACATTTGAGTTGCTGTGTTTAGATTAATAGATGGATACATGAGTGGATTACGCTGTGATAAACTCCGAGTATACACACATACACCTTTTCACCTTGAAGTAGGAAGTGTACTGTTAGTCTCCCTTGTCGCTCCTCTTGATGAGCTGTCTACCCTAAAAATGGCTCCCAGGCAGCAGCGTGCAGAGCCACCACAGAAAGAGACGACACAATAACTAATGTCAGTGTTTGTTTAGTTTTAAATGCTTACAGCTTTTGTCATTCATCTGCACTTGCGAAGCAAGAACAAGACAACCAGCTCTTGACATGTGTTAGTCTACAGGTATCTGCAGCGTCTAACACCCACAAGTGCAGATGGGGAGGAGGGGAAATTGATAGTAGGGGAGGAATTGGGAGGAATTAACAGTGTCAGGGAGGAGGGAAGAGTGTCATACTGAGGTAACTCTGACATGCTTCTCTATGTATCAGGCCATCACGGGGCATCCCTCACTCGATGATGCCGGTTGTCACCCATCACAGTCATATGAAACTTATTTTTACTCTTGCCAGTCAGCTTAGGCCATTGTTGGGCTGACAAAGCTTAAGTAGACATCTACACCCCAATTCATACTCAGAGGTTTCGTCCTGTTAATTTAATTGTTTTTATTTCATTGTCAAAAAGTTGTGTTTTTCTTTAAAAGTATAAGCTACTCAGATCACACATTACTGTCAAAAAGGCGGCCTCAATCTCAAATAATACAGACAGATTGATTCAGCCAGATGCCAACTGCTCAGTAGCCATTGATTGTGTGGTGGAGGCAATTACAGGCTGCTCGGAGTCAAAGAAACACAGCCGCTTTCCAGAACACCTCCTTTCACTATGATTTTACGCTTACGGCAGCATATTCGTAATTACACATGATAATCAAGGTGGGAGTTCACAGCAAGCCGTTCCATTATGTCAGCATCTCTGAGAGGAAACAGAAAGTCAACAGCCAAATCAGTTCTGTGCCATTTGGCAGACATTACAGAGATGACCCTTTCCACTCCACAGTCCTTGCCCTGTCACTCTGCTGTGTTAAACAATCAAATCAAATCACACACACGCTGTTGATTGAGGAGGTCTCTATTACAGGGAACACGTATGAGCCTAACACTCTTCACCTGCCCTCACAATCAATTTCAGCAAGGCTTCACGGTTGGAGTCTTGTAATGGAAGATGTGGAAAGAATAAAAAAAACCCACCTCTGAGACCTGGCCTTGACCCCCTGGGGCGCTAAGAAAAATTCTGCAAAGGGGCTTGCTTATAATAAATACACAAATACACATTTTGGGACTGGCATCACATCCACATATTGTACTTATGAGTTTCATTTGCTGCTAGCACATATAGATAAATGTGCACATGTGATACAGTTAACTTTTCCAAGCTGCAGTTAATAAACACAGTTGCCCTCTGGCATTTAGTATTTTACTTTTTTCAGGCACAGCACAGCACTTAAAGAGGCTGGTAAGCAAGACAGAGACAGAACAAGAGACGGACATCAAACGTTTTGACATCAAACACAAGTTCTCCTCGCTGTTGTTCCAAAAAATTCACTCTTACAGTGTTTCTGCTTCTCTTTTTGTGACCAGATGTACAGCTCCACTTCCTACTTAGACATAAAAGGGAGGCAGGACCTCTCTGTAATTTGTGAGGTCCACCTGGGTGGTAAACATACACGACCACCTGGCTATTTCAAGCACTCTTAAGCGATATTTGAAGTGCTCTTCAGAGCCCCCTGCTGGCCGTAATGCTTAATTCACTAACATGTCCAACACCAGCCTAATAGCAGGTCAGCTACGCAATCTGCATGTTGATTATCCATAAAAATGGTAATACACACTATTTAAAAGGAAATTACTTTCCTAATCACACACATAATATGCATTTAATGTTATCTATATAATACCAAATTATACAACGCATAAACGCTTTCAAAGACTTATTGAGGAACTGTTGCGTGTACTTTCATGGATTAAGAAATACTTGACTTTTATTGAGTTTTCCATTGTTATCTGTATAAATTGTTAAAACTCAGCGAATGTAATTTGCTGTCAGAGCCTCGATTAAAGGAACCATTCTCCGTGAAATAGCAATGTGGCCGTCTCAAAGGCAACACAGCATGGCAAAATTCTACCTGTCTAATTTCAACATAATAAGAAAAAATGAGGATAAACTGATATTAATGAAGATCCATACGCACAATTAAACAACCATATTTTCAAATAACAAGAATGCCATTACTATGCTCTTCTCAGGGGACACCTGCTTTGATATGCCAGTCTGAATTATGACTAGATGGTGAAGTTAGACAAGAACGGAGACAGGACATTTCTCCGTGGTAGGCCGTTACAGAGGCTACAAATTATCCCAGTGACGTTTGATACCTGTGATGCATCATTTCACCACTATACCAAGGCTAAGACTCTATGCTACAGCTATGCTAGCTCTTTGAGACTTTGTTCAAGCCCAGCTGTGGTTTAACTGTTTCAGCTAAATGCTAACATCAGTACGACAACACGCGTGCAGTGCTAACATGCTGATATTTAGCTACTGAGTACAATTGTCACTTGGCATCAAGATTTCCCACCAAACATGAAGTAGCTACAGCTCAGGATTGTTGGTAGTTTTGCAGTTGTAGCACTAAATGAGAAGTGACGGTATCATGAAATCCGCATGTAGTTATACCTCTTTGTTTTCTCGTCTGTTTTGGTCTTCATCAACTATTTAGGAAAATATGAAGCTGTTTAATGATCCTCTAGGTTTATTTGCTATCTCAAATTGTGCTGGTGTGTTTTATAGTGGTGAACGAGGGAGGATTTGTTTTTTCAGAGCTAACACCATCCTGAAATAACAATGATGAGAGCAGTGATGTTGAACCAACACATTAAAGTTGCAGGCTGCAAAACTCAAGATGCTAAAAAGATCCATTTGATCTGTTGTTATTAATGTGCTGATATTGATTTGGGCAGGTTGAAAACAATACACTGTAACTTTAAAAGAGTTACTTTGAGGCCAGACCAAACAGTTTTTATTCCACCATCAAAGCCAAACATACACCTTTTTATTTACTTAAGAACTTAAGCAATTAATGTGCTTCATTAATATCAGCTATTTTATGATCTGTACATAGTATCTTTTGCAAAATCAGGACCACCAGCCACACCTCTGGCGCTGTAACGTTCATTCCCACAGCTGCTACCTGTCAAACCTGCAGTGCCATCATTCATTACAATAAGATAATATGACACTCAGTGAAAGAGAGCTGTATGAGAAGAATATCTTTCATCATGTTCTTGTCGTGTGGTGTACAGTGTCTAGCAGCCCATAAAATTTAATCATGATGATCAAGTGATGCTATTGACTGTAGTTGTTACATCCAGTTCCCAATATGTTTGGACAGTCGAGAGTCTCTCAGGCTTTTTTTTCTTTTTTTTTGAAATGTTGAGGGATCTTGTGCTCACTCAACTGTCTTTTAATCTTAAAAATAATCAACAGCATGATTAATTGGAAACCAAATATGGGATCCTATCTGAGACCATCAGTTTCACTGTGTAGTTTACTGATGTATGGTATCGACTGCAACAGGGAGCCCTCTAATCAGAATCATGGTAAAATCAATAGCTGGCATTGCCTGAGGTCCTGTTCATGCTTCAGTGTACACATTTGAGGTAAACTCCCCAGTGCTGAAACAGTCCAGCCATTTACTTAAAGAAAATCGAGACTCAGTGCAATAGGGAAGACTGCAGAGATAAACTGGAGGAGACAGACAGAAATAAAAGGAGGAAAGCACTGAGACGGGTGGAGGAGATGAGGGGTTTTCAGCAGAGGGCTTCGGCATGAATGTAAACTGGCTTGTTTTCTTATTCCAAGACTGCATTTACACCACCTGCATTTTTGAAGTTATTTTTGGGGCATTTTGCCTTTGTTTGAATAGGCCATTGAAAATAAGAGGAGAGGAGGAAGATGACATGCAGCAAAGAGCCACAAGTCAGATTCAAACCTGTGGCCACTGCAGCTGGGACTACGCCTATATGATCTGTCATCTACCAGGTGAAGCTGGTTGCACCGTCCAGCTCACGTTGCCTCCTAGGCGTACTTACACAGACTCAACAAATAACAGCAACAAAAAGGATGTTGCGCTATTGTCTTTGATTACTTTTCAAAATGGGGGGGACAAGCCATCTACGACAACTGGAACGCCAAAGACATTATGCAGTTTATGCAGCTGGCTAATGGTTGCTATGCTAACTAGCTGCTACTTAACAGTTCCATCTGTTACACTTTTAAAGGCCTCATACTGTGCACTTTTCTCTGGGTTTATTTTGACTGTTTATATCCCTAACAAGATGTATCAATGGTTTTGAGTACCAATGTTCCGCTTAATATCGTTTTACAGCTCCTTTCTGTAGCCTTTTTGTGTAGCTCTAGCAGGCACAGGTCGTTTAGCCAATCAGAGTTCCAACACACAGCTGTGTGACGGTGGATGACTGTGCAGGGTCAGTGTGACCGCTGACATGCTTGTACTTCACGGAGTGTGGTGGTGACCAGACAGATAAAGGAGTGTTATTGGCCGAGTAAAACTGATTTCAAGGTGTCACGAGACCATACATAATCATGTGCATATGGAAATGATAACAGCAGCACAAAACCCTGCCATTAAAACAGCCACAGTAACAGTAAAAAAAAACACCGTGTATCAACTAAGTTGTATGACGGTTACATTTCTCTTTTCCTCATGTAACATACACTTCACATGCATTGCCGTTAACGGCCGTACGGTTACCGGTAGTCCAGTTAACGGCTGCCATTCACTGCAATTCAGCTAACACTGGCGACGGCTAGCATTATCAAAGGCACAAATGAAAAATCATATAACTTACGAACATGTTACCGTCTTCATGAGACAGAGTTTATCTTACCGGTTGCAGAGCAGAAGTCGGCCCAGACAATGTACGGAGACTGCCGTGTCTTTTATCCAGCATTGTACTTTGCCAAGTTGGTAAAGGAGTCCGCGGTGAAACGAGCCGAACAGAGGAGCAGACCGGGACTAAAATCCTGCGGGATCCGAGTAGAAATAAACAAAAGCTACTGGTCTCTAAAGACTGTGCAACGACACATTGCCCTCCTTACATCCGTCTACCGCACAACGACGCTTTTTTGACATCTCACTCACCTACACGAAAGGTAAAATGGAGTTTGCCAGCTGGTCTAGGTGGGCGGAGTTGCCTTATGTGTGACGTCACACAAAGGAGGACGAGCTATCCGCTCGTCCTAAAGGGAGAGTTGCGGTGTGCATTTCTCCATTAATGACCAGTTTGATGCCTGGGACAGTATATACGAGGCCCAGAGACCTTCCCAATCACGAAAAATAACCACAATCGCATTTTTCATGACACTGTGGCTGACTCTTTGTGTATCCATTAAGGAAGGAACAGTAGGAACAGTAACAAAATATATCAGTTCTTTGCATCTGTGTTGCTCTGCATTACTCGTGCTGTCTGACACCTCCCTCTGCTGATAACTGTGTATTTCAAAACACATCTTACAAACTAAACAAATCAAAACCCTAAGATTACAATCATTTAATCAAAAAAGGAACACTTTTTAATCAAAAGTATTTGTCTTCAGTGAACTCCTTTTATCTCTCAAATAAACTCTCACCATTTAAACTTTTTTCATTTGACTTATTACTGTATTAGAATCATCAGTATTTATTGATGTCTTTGTCTTCATCAGTGTTTTAAAGAAATAAGCAGTCTATATTTTAAATGGTAGGAAGGATATTTTAATTGAGTTTTTTTTTATGTTAATCTCTGAGGACACATCCATGTAGTTTGTGTATGTGGATTGATAATGCTAATTTCAGTTGCATTCGTGATCAATGCATCCCTAACCCCCTCCAGGGACAGATGGGCCAATTGAATCAAAATCCATCCTTGCTGCATCTACAGTGCATTTACACCTGTAGTTTTATGTGGTCAGGCAACATCAAATTACAGTCCAATCACTTTTAATACCAGTTGTAAACAGTGAGTCAGATTTATTGGATGGGAAAACACAAGGAACTCATTTCTGGCCATTTGTGACTTTACAGCAATACAAAACACTGACAAATATCATTTACAGACAATATACAATTTATAAGCAGATATGATAAAAGACAAACAATGTACAGAATGTGCAAATATGAATGGTGGTGGAGTATTTGCACTGATCCATCAAGTTTCCAGGGAGCAGTGGAGGATCAACAAGCGACTGAGCCCAACCTGATGCACAGGTAAAACCCAACCACACAGCTGTCCCGCTGTTGTCACATTTCACTCGCTCTGCGCTCAGTTACTCCTCTGTGTCATGACCCTTCCATCTCCCCTGGGAATGAGTTAAGTTGCAGGGGTGTTGTGTTTGTATGTCAAGTGACAGCAATCCCCCTGTTGGCAGAAGGGAGAGGCAGGGTGAGGGGAAGTCTAAGCTTATCAGCTTAAAACATTGCATTAGGTTGTCTGTTCAACATAAAACAGCCATGGCCCGTGAACTATAGCACTGTCCTGAGAACAGTTAAATGAAGAAGACCTAGAAGAGATCAGAGGAGCTGCTAAGGGACTTCAGGGTTTTCCAACAGCATCTGGTCTAATGCCAGAGTATCCAAGGCAGGCTGCGCTCCTGGCACCCTGCCACCCACCAAGGAAAACAAACCTCGCTGCTCACCTACACAGAGAAAGGAGAAACATATTTAGTGGAACAGGAAATCCAAGAACAATAGCAACAAGATGAAAGAAGTGGGATTTGGTGCAAAGCATGGAAGGGACACTGTGGATTCGACAGCCCTATTCTCCTAACATTCCTTTATATTCTAGTATTTTTGTTTTGCTAAATATATTTCTGAGATATTCTCCCTGGGTTGTGGTGACTGGAAGTGCTTCCTCCGAGCCAGATGTCAGACAGAAGTAATAGCATAACGGTTGCTTGTGTATATAAGTTAAAGGCTCAAGAGGTCAGGATTTGGGTATATACGGTAAACATCGCCCCAGCACAGAGAGAGACAATTTAACTTTTTTTTTTTCATATATCTGGAGGCACTGTTGCCTCATCACTGGGCCTTTCTGTGTGGAGTTTGCATGTTTGTCTCACGGCTGCATAGGTTCTCTGTGGGCACTCTGGCTTCCTCCCACACTGCAAAGACTTGCACATTAGGTTAAAAGGCGACTCTGAAGTCCTGAGAGTGTAAAGTGTGAATGCTTGTTCGCCCTTTACATTGGCTGAGATTGCCTCCGCCAACCTTGACTAGAGTAGAGTAGTTTGAGTTTCTACAAGCCGGTTGCAAGTTGCAGATTGTAGATTCATTCATTCATAATTCAGAACACAGAGTAGTTCATCCAAGGGGCAACTTCTCTTTAACAGAAATGCCCTGACATTCATACCTGAAATCTGCCCACAACCACAGTCTGACCTGCTGGCACTTAGAAGCTCCACTAGAACACCTGGGGTCCATCTCAAGGGCCCCACTTTGGGCTGGATGAGTGTTGGATAAGTGCTGCTCTTTCACTTTTCCCACTCACATTTAATCCTGCCATCCTGTGAGGATGAAATCAGTAACCTTCCAGTCACAAACCTCCTCTGCTAACCTTCAGGTCACCACTAAAGCAAATTCAAATGACTGTTAAAGTATTAAAACAATGATACCGAATGCGAAGACTGACCTGTAGTACAACAGGTCAGCTATGACAAGATGATAACCACCATAGCACAACAGCGTTAAACAGAGTGCGGTGGAAGTACCCCACTGGCACTCTGTACCAATCACCACAAGGGGAGCAATTACGGTTACATTAAATAGTAATAAACACCGCTGCACAGTGATCGTCAGAACATCAGAGCTGTCACCATGTCATCTGTCAAAACCACGCTTCAGGGCAGCAACAGTCAGGTAGTGATACATTACAAGGGACAGAAACAGGTGCTACCACAGGTTCTAATTACTTTGTTCTATCAATTATGTACAAATCCTTGCATGGCCTGGGGTCTGCCACACACTGCTGTGCCTCCTACTCACTCTCTGCACCATCCCAGCTGTGGCTACATAGCATAGCAATAGCTGCTCTTCAACAGTGCTTCGTGCAGATGCCTTGAGGGGACCGGGGAAAGGTTTATTTTTTCAAGGCTGAATTCATACGGATGGAACACATCTCAAAAAATGAAGAGGGTGGAGAAAAACTTCATTCTGCATATCCCACTGACATCTGAATTTTCTGCGTTACTGCATAACGTCTCCAGGAATGGGACTAAATTCTTTTTCTCTCCTCTCAGCCCTGTAAGCATCAGTTTAGACACACAGGTGCTCTGCTGTTTTGTGTTTTCAAGCCGTAACGGTCTTCCAGGCACTTGTGGTTTCTGCCTTTGTTTTTGCACACTCCTCAAGTTTTCTCTCAGCTGCTCAGTGCACAAAAACATTATGCTAATGAGCGGGTACACATCTGCTTCCAGCTCAGTTTTTCTCTAGGTGTTCTGGCATGTGTGTGTGTGTCACTCATATAGGAGACATGCTTTTACCTACAGTAGGTCAAATCTTTAAAAACAGAGGCGCATTCACAGCACTGTCGGTCTAAACCTGCTGCTACAGTGTATTCATCCCCATTGAAGAATAATGTTTTGTTTCTCCTTTCTTTTCCCTTTTTCATATGAAACGGCATCATAGTATGATAACGCATCAGGTTGAGAATACTGTGGGAATTAATGACTGCACACTCCAGGCACAGCATGTCATTCGGCAGTGAAGGAGTGTCAGAAGGATCACTGAAACAGATAGTGTTGTCTCGCATGCTTACGGGTTCTGAGGTATTACTGCAGTGTATTCAGTGCGTCTCTGGATCTGTGTGTGTACGTATAGGCTGCAACTAATAGTCACATTTATTAAAATGCATGTAGAGGTTTTTCAGCAAACTATAAGAGTAGTTTGACAGTGCTGAAAGGATCAGATCATTGTTAATGCAAAAAATAAGTAAAACCATAAGGGGAAATGTGAGAAGAGAAATGTGAGAAGGAAAAGGCTTCATGTGAAGGAGTTACACAACAAAAGAAGAGAAAGGAAGGCACATCAGAAACCAAAAGGATGCTTTTAATTAAAGCAGGAAAGTTGAAAATGTGATTCTAGGCTGTGCAACACATGCATCCTTAGAGTATGGAACCACATTTAAAAGGGCATGCTCTTTGTAATGGAGCAGCACATTAATAAATATTTCTGTTTCCACATTAGACATGGCTGCCCTTGACCTATTTTTCTTAATACTAATGGATCAGTATATACTACCCCATAATTAACAAAAAAAAGTTTGACTGGGCTCTGTAATCAGCTTTAGAAAGATTGTGCGAATTAGAAGGCTTAATCGTGGAGAATAAACTGGGAAAATCATTTCATTCATCTACATGAAGTTAATTATCTCAGAATTTCAGCCATTAGAAAATGGTTTTGCGTGAGGAGGAAATCATTTTAGCAACCACAGATCATTCATTATGAGATTTTAAGGAATTTCTGATGTCCAATATCCTAATTAATGTAGGATGCATATCAATAAATCTTGAGTTTGACTGCAATTAAATGGCTGTTTGTATCTGCTCCAGTTAATATAATAATTAGGATATGATGATTGGTATTTTTCCAAACTTTACCACTTAGTTTTAAAGCTGCTGAATGACTTTATTCAGGGTTTTTTTTACTGTTGGTTTTTGTTTTGTTTTCAGAAACCCAAATGGACACTTCCCATACTGAATTGGAGTGACACACACCATATCTTCCTGTGTCACTGTATCATCATCAGAGGTGTGTCTTGTTTTAGCAATAAAAATAATGAACAGTAAATGTGTGTTTTCCTGCTGTTGGAGAGTGGATGGAATTCTTCAACAATGTAGGTCATGTTTACCACCATGACTGCTATCTGGAACGCAATGAACAAATCAGTTTTAATCATCTATTCATTATAATAACATATTCATTATTCATTTTGTTTTGGGTCTATGAAAATTTATTAATTTAACGTAAAAATGTATTCTCCTAAAAGAGACTACATCCTAATGTTTAAACTTGTTCACCATAAGTAGAGAAAGAAAAAAATGTACCATATGTTCACAGGTTGCAATTTCTCACAATATTATGCAGGTTCAACAGACAAGCCTGTTTAACGTTAACTTAAACAGTGTTCCACTAGTGATATCGTCTGCAGGATACAGTGTGACTCTGTAGGCACTCAAGCTGCACACCTGCCAGGGAGCAGCAGTCACAGACTGTTAACCTCAAGATCTGGAAGTGTTTGTGAGTCAACGAAGCTTCACAAACTCTATCACTGTCTACTTTTGTCAAAGTTCGTTTACATAAAGAAACCTTTAGATTCATCTTAGCAATCTTAAGATTCACAGTTAAGTCAGCTCAAACACAGCACCCGGCCTGGGCCATAAGGTAAGCAAACTAAAGCTAATGGTTCTGAAAGAAGGAAAGGCTCTTTAAATCAATAATGTGATCTTGTGTCTCCAAGTTCTTTGCAACTGCCTTGTTGACTGCAAAACAGTTAGTGTCTTTTTTGAATAACTCACACTTATCACAAAAGTTACAATAATGTTGCTAAAGCTAATAAAATGATACATGTCAGTTGAATGAAGCTCCAGACTCAGAATAAGCTCTTCAAGTCTGGAGCTGTCATTCATCAAATGAAAAGTCATTCAGTAATAGTTTTGTTTTGATTCATCTTCTTTTGAAAGGTACTAATATCTACTGTACAATACACATGCTATGCCATTGTCCATTGTACCTGTCTCATGCTGCTGTTCAAGATTATGAAAATAAAAGGTTTTCAATATAGGGCTTGATATATTTAAAATCATAAAGAGACCCAAGGAGTGCTACAATGCATAGATCGTCTCATTGCTTCTTTTCAGTCTTTTTGAGGAACACTGGAGCAGCAGTTGCATAAATACTTATTGTAACCTACAGTTAGTATGCTTCTTGTGTTGTCCCTCCCTAATATGATTCATCTATCCATTTATCCAGTTTATATTGTACATTTTTTATTTCATAACATTCTGTGATCATTTCTTATTTGATAATTACTTTTTGTAACTTTACTTTAACTTAAGTACGAAAATTAGCACTGATATGTGGCCAATGTCATTTTAAGGAGTTAAATCTACATCTGTTAGCAGAAAAACTGGTGCTGCTAATCGTATTAATTTTGTGGTCTTTACTACTATCATTTATTATTTTTCAAATTAAGTTATTATTTATGTATATATGCTGTATAAATTGTTGTAGCGCTATACAAGCCATCTTCATTGATATAAAAATGGTGACTGGTGTAGAGGCTGAATTAGTGTCTGACATCTAACATCCATGTGATTATGATCACATGGATTATCGTCTTTCACATGTTGTGGTAAACAGGAAGTTTTTAAAATTTAAAAAGCCAGAGTGAAAACATGCAACAGCTGACTGACATATTGTGTTTTTGTGTTTGTGTTGTGTTTTGTTGCAGACACCTGCAGCCAGAAAATGACTCTGCAACCATTAACTCCAGTGAACTGTGCAGGCCTCCTGCAGCCCGGCTGCTCTCTGTTGCAGCTGGATGGAGAAGTTCTCCTGTTTGGCCAGAAAGGTTGGCCCAAGCGCTCCTGTCCAACAGGAGTATTTGGGGTTCGGTTTAAACGGGGTGAGATGAAGCTGAGGGCCATCAGCTTCTCCAATGATTCCAGCTACCTTCCTCCATTACGTTGTCCTGCTGTTTGCCGCCTTGACCCCTATGACGGGCTTCCAGAGAGTTACCTCATCCACGGTGGCCGTACCCCAAATAATGAGATCTCATCAAGCTTGTACTTGCTCACCATGGACAGCCGTGGCTGCAATCGAAAGCTGACCCTGTGCTGCAAAGAGAAAGAGCTGGTGGGAGAAGTGCCAGGGGCTCGATACGGCCACACAATGAGCATGGTTCAAAGCCGTGGAAAGACAGCTTGCGTGTTATTTGGGGGTAGGTCCTATATGCCTGCCGGAGAGCGGACCACGGAGAGCTGGAACAGCGTCATTGACTGTCCTCCTCAGGTGTTCCTGTTTGACCTGGAGTTTGGCTGCTCCTCTGCCCACACTCTACCTGAGCTCAGCGACGGACAGTCCTTCCATCTGGCTCTCGCTAGAGAAGATTGTGTCTACTTCATTGGAGGTCACTCACTTGCCTCAGACTCCCGCCACCCACGACTCTTTCGCCTGCGTGTCCAGCTTCTGCAGGGCAGCCCTTTGCTTTCCTGTGAGACCCTGGACATTGGCATATCCATCTCTAGCGCCATAGTCAACCGTTTGGGTCCCAGTCACAGATACATTATCTTAGGCGGATACCAGTCCGACTCTCAGAAGAGGATGGAGTGCAGCACTGTCATTCTAGATGAGAAAGGAATCCAATTTGAGACTTCAGAACCACCCAAGTGGACTGCGGACATCCTCCATAGTCGCACTTGGTTTGGGGGCAGCATCGGAGACGGAAGCATCCTACTTGCTGTACCCACAGAGGGAAAGTCATCTCAACCAGATACTCATTACTTCTATCTGGTGAGCTTCCAGACAGAGGAAGGGGGCAAAGAGGAAGAAGGAACAATGGGCTGCAGCCAGGAGTCGACAGATTATGACGACTCTACTCCTCTAGAAGACTCTGAGGAGCTCTACTTTGGTCGTGAGCCTCATGAGCTGGAGGACAGCAGCGAGGGAGAAGGAGACACTTACAATGAAGAGGATGAGGAGGATGAATCACAAACAGGCTACTGGATCAAATGTTGCCTCAGCTGTCAGATGAACCCCAACACGTGGGAGCCATACTACTCCACTGAGCTCCACCGGCCAGCCATGATCTTCTGCTCCAGAGGGGAGGGAGGCCACTGGGTCCATGCCCAGTGCATGGAGCTGTCTGAAACCCTGCTGGTCAAACTCTCCCAGGGCAGCAAAAAGTACTTCTGCCTGGACCATGGAGGCCTGCCCTACCAGGAGATGACTCCACCTCGACAGGTCATGCCTCTGAAGCGCACCCCCATGAAGGTTAAGGAAAGAATAACTCCTCCAACAATCAAGATGTCCCCTGCGAAAAAGAGCTTTTTCAGGAGACTTTTTGACTGACTTAATTCTCAATGCATTGTCACTGTTAGTTATAAATAGTGTATTTGTACATGGTGTTTTCCACTTCATAAAAGCAAATAAATGATTGATGAAGACACTGACATGATGTTTCATATCTGACTGCTGTCTATTTTCATCGGCATCATTCTGCATCATTCTGTATTTTTATTGTCCGTATAGCAATCCATTGTTTAGATAGTACTGCATTAATTAACACAGGTTTTACCTCCGAAGACTTTTTTTAGGCAAATGAAGCTGTAAACTTTTTATGGTTCTTTTTACAATTATATCGACAATTAATGAATGGAAAATGTACTCAGTAAAATTTGTGATGACAATAAAAAGCCTCAAATCTTCTATCTTCATGCCATTTTATTTCTTATGTGCTTTCATATTTGCCAGTGTTCCTGGTTTGTATTTTAATCAGCAGCTGTTTTGTATTCAGTCATAGGGCCAAAGTGCCCACTGGAAAATATAGTCCATCACTGTGAGTCATACTTACCACAATAGTCATAATAATGTTGTTAAATCTAATAAAATAGCAGTATATTGTTATACATGTCAGTTGAATGATCACATAATTGCCAGACTCAGAATGAAACCAAAAACAACTTTAAAACAGTCGTAACAGTAATTCTGCTCACTTCAATGAAAAATGTATTTTGTTGTAATTCATCTTCCTTTCAAACTCACCAGTAACTAGTACACAATGCACAAGCTGTGTTATTGTGTGATAATATCATAATGGTGTTGACACTGGTGCAGCAGATAATGTAACTCATTTTCCAGGAAAGTCAAGTTGAGCACTGTCAATGTTTGTAAACATTCAACAAACTGAAAACATAAGTGGGTAGATTAACACTTCCAGGACCTGGTTTCCAGAGATTAATGCATCTAAATTGTTTTCACAATTAAATTAATTATTATGGATAAACAACACAGACCTCTGGGCATTTAAATCTATAATGAAAATAATAAATTAATATGCAAGTTGAAGTGAAAAATGAACGTCTTTTTAACTTGATTTCACAGCCTGTGTGTGTGACAGAAAATATTTCTGGATTATCTGATGTTTGCAGATTGAGTTCACTTGCTGTTTTACAGTTCATAGTTATTTTGAATTAAATAAGTGCAGTGATCTAATCAACTGAATTTTTTTTTTTTTTTTTTAAGTTATGAATTCAATAAATTGTTCAATAAAAACACGCCAGAAGACTGAGTCAGATTCTGTCCATATTTATTCTTTGGAAAAAACAAAGTTGTAA
>OMNW01009188.1:84752-117996 GCA_900303245.1 Selene dorsalis
GGGAATGAGGAAGTATATGGTAAAACATGAACAAGTAGAATATTATGAATCATCCATCATCCATTACTTTGGAAATGCAATTTATTATAGCAAGAAAACAGTATGAGGCAAGCTGCAATGAAATGCACTCAAAACACGATGTTATTGTACAAATGTGACAACTGTCCAATGAAATGTGAACATCGCACAGCTGTCACATGGTTAAACCTGACAGTAAAATCAAATCAAACATTCAATCAAATAGGAAAACAAAATTGCTTGTCACAATTCAAAATGGCGAGGGCAGAAAAAGACAATATAATCAATCAATCAAACAAATAAAGTTGCCAACAAATCAGCTTAAATCAGGTCTCTCAAGTTACAGCCCATCTCTCTCCTCTGTCAGTTGTGGCAATGAAGAAATATCAGCGGAGAAAAAGGTTATATACAGTACTTAAAGAAAAATCCCTGCCTGCTAGAGAGTCCATGGGGTATTAGGCTCTGTAATGGACCATACTGTATTTTTATGATATCAACAAAAAGGTCAGTATATGCTTTATTTTATGTGAAGAATTCGAATAACTATCATCTATCCTCCACTGTGCAAAAACTAAAAGAGATAAAAATTGGTTCAAAGTGACCTGGCATCTATTCTGCCCCTCAGGGATCCCACGATAAAGCACTAAAGTAATCTTTTTCAGAGGGCACTCATGAAACAAAGAACATTTGGGTCCCAGTGATTGCATTTCGCTCCAGCTCAAATGATATATTAATACAGTGGCCACAAATGTGGTCTTTTTAACACAATTTTCCCCCATGACTTACAGCGCTTTCATCTGTTCCATAAATATCCTCTCTATATAAATTCATAAATGTGTCATATGCTTGCGATACAATAAACTGAACCATATTTCACAGACAGCGAAGATAAAGGAAAGAACTTTTCTGCTCGGAGCGAGCAAAAAGAAAGCTGTGTGTTGGTTCTATATCCCACTGTTGTCCAGTCTTTGTTAACAAAGCAAGGCAGCACAGATTTACAGTTTATGTATGCAGCCTTTCAGCAACAAGGCAGTTCAGATGAAAACAAGACACATTTGATAAAACGGTGGGAGGATAACATAGTTTTTCCATCATGTTCAGTAAATTACTCCATTCACATGCAAGACAGTGGTCATGTCATGAAAAAGTCAAAGTTGCAAAGATACTTTTATCACAACAAAATATCAAAAATTTAAAAAGAAAAAGTGCAGTTCACATCAAAAGGAAAATCAAAAATCATTCACTTCCAGAGACATGTCCTCATCACCCTGGGTCTCTATCGGGTCAATTGTAGCTTGCAGAGCTTTGGCAGAGTCCTTGTGAGCTTCCATAAACTTCTGCAAGTACTTGGAGGTGTAGAGCCAGTGGTGTTTCAGCACGTCCTCAAGCTCAAAGGCCTTTGACTGACGTGCATTCATCTTCCGGAAACGTCTGAACAGTTTGTTTGCCGACTCGTTCCCCTCGCTGGCCCAGGCGCCTATGGATCCATCTCTCTCTATGATTTCAGGCACATGAGCCAGAGTCTTGTGAAGGTAATTGGTTATCTTTCCGTTGTACCTATATTTGAAGGTAGAGGACAGGAGGTCGGCAAAGTGCTGGGAGTTGAAGCTGTAGCGGCACAGCTGGTCGGGGCATTCCTTGGCTGGGCAGGTGGCGCGCCACACAGGCCTCATCTGGAGATAGAGCCTCATGAGCTCCCTCAGGGCTTCTCTCCTCTCCTCTGAGGGCACCAGTTCACACACAACCTCCACAGTCTCTAGGGTCATTAGCCTGCGGGCGTAGTTACCATTCATCCTCATTACCGGTTTGAGCTTCATCTTCTTCCTCAGCTGTTTATCTAGGGCTGCCCTACAGCTGCGCCTCTCCTCCCGGCTGGGGTTGACCTTCTTATACACCTCCCCGATCTCGTCCTGGAAGATTTTGTAGAACTCAGTGGCATTGCCGATGTCACAGTGTAATGCATCAAGTGTGGGATGGGTCTCCACGAAGGGCTTTGCAGAGACCCCTTTGACTCTTTCTCGCAGTTCATCTGCTGACTCGGAGAAGGGGTTTGTTCTCCATATTTCATATCGTTCTAGGTTCTCTGTATGACTGCGAGTGATGGAGTGTAGCACCATGTTTTGAGAGGCCTCGGCCCGACTGGAGTCACACAAGGTGCAGACGTACGTGGACCCCGAGGACTCCAGACCTTCAATATCTCGTACCATCTTCTCATCATATCCAGTACCTCTGAAGTGGAAGCGGAAGGAGCGAGAGAGGCCACCTATGGATAGGATGAGCCTGCTCTCTTTCATTGCATTGCGCTCTGCAACCACAGGCCCCAGGAGAGCTGTGAGCGTCTCATGGTCTGACTCATCCACAAACATCAAGCACAGGGGCTTACAGGACAGTTCTGAGTTTGGCCTTGTTTCGGTGAAGATAGTAACCTCCTCCACCTCGTCCGTCAGGACGGAGACAGACATAACAGTGAAGGAGAAACGAACAGCTTTCTCAGGAACAGCTGGTCCTCCGCCGTGCTTCTCACTGACATCGCCCATGCCATCACAACATTCCTTGATCATAACAGTAAAGCCTGAGGTGCAAGCACTGTCTTCCATTCCTTTCTCTCTCAGTCCCTCCAGGATGTCCTCCTCCAGATCCTTTAATGCTGACACCAGTGCCACATCATAGCGAAAGCGCCGAGTGATGGTGTCAGCCGGGGAGTCATCCACTGAGGAAGCCCATCCAGAGAGACCATTAATAATGCCAACATTGCAAGATGGTGACACATTCTTGAGAGCTGGCTGCCATTCAAACTGGTGAAAGCCGGGGAGAAGCTCTTTCTCTGCCGCTCGGAGGGAGTGCAGGGGCTGGAAAATCTGGCGGCCACTGGTGGCTTTGACAGTCCGGTACATCTTGTGATACTGGCTGCAGCTCAGGAAAGTGTTCACCCGAATGGCCAAGCACACTGCAGGATGCAACGCAAAGCCTCTGCCTGTAGAGAGGAAGAAAATAAAGAGAGACAGACTTTCAGAAAAAGACAGAATGAGGCAAAAATAAAAACAGATATTGAAAAGAAAAACGAGAGAATAACACTGAGACATTTGGAAAATGATTTAACACCAAACTGTGGAAGCCCATTTAAAAAGAACTGCAGTGTCTCAGATTTCCTCATTTGATATCCTGTATTTTGAGTCATTTATACCATGACACAGAGAGAATCAAGAATTTAACACCCAGATGTGAATGTATCATTGTCAAAATCCCACAAGCCCATGATTACAAAATCCAATATTTCCTAATTTCCAAATGTTATAAGGGGACAGGGGGTTGAATCAGTGAAGCTGGCAAAAGTGATGTATTGGCTGCAGATGAAAACAGACACCAGCTGGTTTCTATTCCCCAGAGAGGACGATGGTGCTGTCTGTGTAATTTGCAGATACAAGAGCTGCTGATGTTGTTTTGATTCTAACAGCCCCTTCACAAGAGTTGTTATTGTGTATTAAAGGGAGTGTGAGAATGAGAGACTGACAGACAAGCAAGGCAGGGAACAAGAGCGGGAGAGAATCGGGGAGGGGTTGGGCGTGTACCAACAGTGGTTCAATAGACACAGATGGACAATAATGAAATGCTTTTCAATCAAAACCACAGAAAAAAACTTTCGCCTTTAGTCTTTTCAATAGTGAACTTTCCATCTCATTGTTATTTATGTGATGACTGTATTCCTCAGAGGTAGGAGGAAATATGAATAAACACTATCATAATTTTCATTTGTTTGTGTCCCTCTTTCTTTGGCTTTCAAGAGTCATGCTGATTGAACCAAAGATTTATAATAGCCTATTACCTTGCATCATGGCCTCGAGCTCGTCTGCTTGCCGGTGTTCATTCCCAGATCTCAGTGCGAGCAGGAACAGTGTCAGACACACAGACTTCAGGTCACCACCTTCCTCTTTGTCTGCAAACATTCTCACCTGGTTCTTCAGATCCCTCAACCTGTGTTTCTGGGCCCGACGGGTTAGTGACAGCAGGTGCTGACGGGGTCTCCCCCCTTTATTGGCTAGCAGGTACTTATCAAGCTCTGATGACTGCTTTTTTGCATCCTGCTCATGGTCCCGGCAGTGAGCTTTAAATGAGTCCAACCTTACATGCTCACCACAGCTGCCTCTGGGGCAAAGCAGAGGTAGGGAATGCAGAGCGGATAAAAAGGCTTTGGCAGGCACGCTGAGATCATCAGGGCCACAGGACAAGTTGCAGGCCGGGCAGTGAGGTCCCAGAACGTGGTTGTACTTTATAATGCAGCTGCGGCAGAAGAGGTGCCCACAGGGGGACTGAACTGGATCAAAGAGCAAGTGGTCACATACCAGGCAGGTAAAAGAAAAGAGGAAGTCCACAGGGAGCTTATCAGAGATCAACTTAGTACTCAGGTGGTCTTTCTGGCAGCGGGTGATGTTCCTTACCCACTGCTCTCTCTGGAGGCTGGTTTTCCTCCAGCCCCTGAGCACTGGTCCGTGATGGCGGTCTCCAAATGATCTCAGGACTTTCCTCTCTCCTACAACAATGCTGTCAGCCTGTTCCCACCTCGTCCTTTTTGCCAGGCTCTGGGCTCTGGGAATGGTCTTCCTCCTCTTCCATCCTGTACACTGGAATGAGCACTTCTTCGGGGAGCAAAGGTTGCAGGGGGAAGAGTGGGGCTTCCACTCTGGGACTCTTATTCTGGAGAAGCTGCAGACACCGCCTCCTCGTATGGCAGCCATCCAACAGCGGTGGCAGAAGGACAGAGGATGGACAGCTTCAGTGTCCTCTGTCACATCCACTTTGAAGACTTTGAGGATGACCTCTGACCAGGCTGTAAACTTGCAGCCCATTTTAGGCAGGGCAGCTTTACTCGCCTCATCCAGATCCCCGTGAACTTCATGCACGGGTCCCTTGACTTTCCTCAGAACCCATCCACAGAGACGGCAGAGACACCTTAATAAAAAATAATAGTGTTGTTAAGGTCTTCAAAAGAAAAATATATAGGAAATATTGTGTAGATTACAATATAGTGACATCTGATTACCTGAGGTGGTTCATGTGGGTGTCCATTTCCTCTAACTTCTTATCTACCCTCCGGCCCGGGCCCTCCACATTCTCCTTACTTTTTCCCCCAAGGCACAATTTCATGACACTCCCTGGACTCACACTATTATCTAATCCTATTTCAGGAGCTGCAGGAGGTGAGATCCCTAACAAGACTCCTTTCTCAGCCGCTGTCTCACTGGGAAGAGGGGCCTTCTCCATGGACCTCACCCTGAATAGTTTAAACTTCCACTGAGAGTACTTCGATTGGGGATGATGGAGCTCCGCTGGCACAGAGGATCTCGGGCCATTCGTCTCCACTTTCTCCTCCGCCATGATGTGTGTTCGGTCTTAGACCCTGGAGACGAGAGGGGGGGGGGTTTAGTTTGATACATTACAAAACTACGAAAATAATTTCTGCTGCCCATGAGAAACACATTAATGGATAAAGAGAAGAGATTTGAAGGGTTAGATCCTTATATATCCCCAGTGTCTTCTCAGCGTTGAGCCCATGACACAGTCTAACAGCTTTATTTGATTCCTGTTGAATCTACACCCTGAAATCCCACTGAAGAGAAAGTAGTGCTCCCTGACCTATAGTGCCGTATTATACCATAAGTGGCATTTAGATCTTGTGTAAAATGCATGAGACAAGCGTTGGGGGATCGATACCGCACCAAAATCTTCGTTTCTCTCATCTTCAACCCCCTCGCTCAGGGAGCCATTGTGATTTTTTTCCTTTGACACAGCGAGTTTACTAAATGGGCAACCCTATGCGTAGCAAGGCTGTCAATCATTTATATTTGTCGTTTTCTTGGCTTGAGAGAGAATTGGAGCCCCCGGAGTCTCCAACTGGCATTTCAAATGCGGAGAGAAAAAAAAACAGAGACACTGGAAACTTATTTCATAAATACAAAGATATTGACCCAACAGGAGAGAAAACAAAACAAGAGGCATCATATTGAATAAAGATCATAAAGAATTATTCCAAACACAACCTGGTTCAATTTCAGAGCTGTATTTCAACAGGAAAGTGCTCTATGATACAGCACAGGTAGGATCAATGATACTTCTGCACTGACAGACCTTATTTCATCCCACACACACACAGACCTACTGTCTAGCTTCCATTACCAGTTCAGACAATAAAGCAGTCAAACAGTCTTAGAAACTATTACATTGTTGAGTCTTACCGTCGCACACCTGTAGTGCACACAGTGTAGCATCTTCCATCTATCCATCTTTTAGTGTTCTCACTATGCTTTCTCCCTGGGAGGCTTGAATCTGGCAGTCTCCTTCATTTCCTTGCTCTCTGTGCACTTCACATGCTGAACTCTCCTTTGAGACAAACAGCTGAGCCTATGTGCATGTGTGTCAGCTGGGTTCTTACCTTGTTTTTCAGTCTCAGCTGGCGTCAGCTCTCCTGGGGGTCCTCTCCGCATGAGAGCACAAGGGAAGCCCTGGAGCTGAGCCCCGCACACTACACAGACTGTATGTATTTGAATGTGCCACAGTTTGCAGCATCCATACAATGGGATTGCTCCTGTCTGTGTCCTTGTGTCTTGTATTTATACCCCCTCCTTTATTGGGATCCCAACATTCAGAGCCAGCCACCTGATGGAGGCAGCTGATTTAGAAGAAAAAAAAACAGAAAAAAACAAGGTCAACCCAAAAAACACGGTTGCAAACATGCACATGTACAGAATCCAAAAGCCATGCCCTAAACAAAAAACTCTCTACCACACCATACTGATCCCCAGCTGGAAACACTTCTATGTCACCTTTATCTCCCCTGTCTCTTATCCATCCGCAGCTTCACCTCATCCAGGTGGCCTCACTCTGACAGAGAGACAGATGCTTTAGACTCATGAAAAGGCTACTAGTGCAGAGCTCACACAACAGAGCACAAAATAAATGTTTGTCCCACAAGCAAACAAAAAGCATGTGAAGTATTGTAATAAAAATACAAATACTTTGTGATTGTTATATTACTAATTTAGACAGAGAGAAATGAATTGATAAAAACATGGATGATGACAGGAGCTGACAGAAATAAACTGACAGACTATGTCAGCACATTGTTAAAGGCGATTATGATCTTTGTTTGTTCTGCTTCTGTAGGTGACTGTCAAACATGTTGAGGTGTTCTCTAATGAGAGTACATTTATATATAAATATATATACTAATACATATTAGTCATGTTCTCCTCTTACAATGGTGAGATCTGTCAAAAAATAGATAAAAGGTGACACTGTGTTGATGTCATAAACAGACATGGCATCATAGTGTCTGTGTGTGAATGTCAGAGAAGGCGACTGAGGGATTTTTAAATTGTGAGAGTGAATGAAAGAGGAAAAATAGGAAACAACTTTAATTGCAGTTATGATAATGGCTGGTATTATTATTATTGTCATTCTAATCTCTCTCTGTATTATTGAGACTTCTCCTCGTGCCACTTCTCATCATGTTTCAGCGCATGTGACGGATGCAGCAGCAATTCAGGTGTTGACTGCTATGAATCAAAATGACAAAGGCCGCAACACAAGCAGGTTGTATCAGGTTGAATACCAATTAGCAGTGTGTGGTAGCTGTTGGAGTGTGAACGTTTATCAGACGCTTACTATTTCGACAACTGAGTTTTCAAAATGACATGAGCTCACATACAGAGGCCACATAACACAACTTGAATAATAACCAGAAAATATATATTCAATGTGTCAAATCTTCTTTTTTTTATTATAAGATAACTGCATTGAGTGTGAATTGTGTGTTGTATTGCTGTCATGTTGTTTTTAATCTGCTCTTTCTCTCTTTATTTATTGTCAGCAGTACAGAGCATTTTTTAATTTATTTCTCCCAATGCTGTCTCTCTGTCACTATTCAGAATGAGTTTTAATTAGACAGAATCATCTGATATAATGTCTCAGTAGGTACGTGGAGTATTTGCCCAAGATCATTCTTGTTTGTAATTATCCAGGGGATTAATCTGGTGTATTCGCCACAGGAGCCTGTTGCTGTTGCGCTGGAATTGCCAGCCAACTCATTAGACACACAGTCAGTGGGCACCAAACAACAATTGGGTCTCTCCCACTCTTGTCATCTTAACAGGGGAGCAGGATGAACACTGGCAGGCTTTTGCAGCTTCTATTTGGTGCATATGGTCAAGTGTGACCTTAAAAAGCAATTGCTGTAAAAAAAAAAAAAAAAAGATTCTTAGTGACAAGTGTACTTGCTGAAATGCTGAAGAGCAAAAACACACAGAAAAGTAAAAAAAAAAAGTGTTGTCTACAAGCTATTCAAATCCATCAGACACAGCTGGGAGATTTGAAGTACACAGTGCTTGATGTATTACATATCCAAGAACAAGCAAATGATGAATTGTAGCAAGATGTTCCCAGCCTATTTATAGTTGATATTTAGATTTATGACAGCCACGTAGCCACATGTTTCCAAGGTAAACGGCACACCTAGCTCCATAGCAGAAACGGAGCTGCAGATGTCTGCCTGACAAACAAGCGGTGACCCCCTGAGACCCTCATCTCTCTGCGCCTTCTAATTGACTTGTTATTGATCAACTCAAAGACAGTCTGATTTATGGGGAAGAGGACTTGTGTAGACAGCCACCTGGCATGGAGCAGAGTGTTATGAATGTGAGGAGCAGACCCTGAGGGACTAGAGGCTGCAGTTTAGGGGGGACATAGAGGAGTTTGCAATGCACCAGCAAACTGACAACTCACAGGAGTTGAGGGTGTGTGTGTGTGCGTGCATGTGTGTGTGTATTGGGGGGGCATGTTTTTTTCTTAATACATCTAACCAGACAACAGCAGTGAGCAATACACAAGTTTGTGCATGTGTGTATGTGAGCATGTAGCAGGTGTTTGCAGGCAGTGAGAGGGATGAGCAGGAATATAGCAGAGCTGGTACGTGTGTTTTGGGAGGGGGAGCGTGGTTTGAAAAGAAGGCTGGAAGGGCTCTGCTGGTCTGCAGGTGACACACAGAAGCAAAATCTAATAAATATGCATTTGTCTTGCTGAACCATCCTTGATAAACTGAAGAGTCATTTCACTTTTGGGCCCATCTGTGTAAAACAAAGAGACAGACTGAAAGAGGAAGGTAACAAGAGGTGCAAGAAGCAGATAGACCGAGAAGGGGGATACAGCAGTGATCTTGAGTAAAGGAGTTGCACAGGATAACAGGCTTAGCTCAGAGTGGAGAACACAAAAGGGCTTAAGGCTGATTGCAGGCTGTGACAAGGAAAGGAGGGAAGAGATCAAGCCCTCCAGGCAGAACTATGTAAGCTAAGGGTCCAAAAAAAAAAGGACCCTCTGACAGCTCAAGTCACATCAGCAGCTTAAGGAAAAGTGTCAATAACAGAAATGGACAATGAATTAATTCAGCAGCAGCATCACTATCTTCTTCATGAGGGCACAAAATATCACCATCGCCGACATTTGAATACTCAGACCAAAATTATGATATTTCTAAATGTCATAAAGAATGTAGGCGTCTTTATGATTGTATTCAGGGTAGAGAGTGTGTTTCACTCTCATATTGCCACTGAGTGTTATGCAATATATTGAGTATTTGGTATGCAAATTTTAATTGCCTTTTCATTGCATGCTTAACAACTTCCTCTGCCTCACCCAGACAATTCATAGTGAGTTGCCTCCCACTGCTGTCCACCTCTTCCATCCCTCATCCGGAGACATGATTTGGTAGATCAATACTCAAAGAGGTAGACTTGAATGCAGAGCTATTCGTCAAAGCTACCTGCCAGAACGAACCCCTTACCCCTCCACTCAAATCCCCCCTCATTCATCTCCCCCTGTCTCTCCCTCTCAAAGTCTTGTTTCCCTCGTTCCCCACCCTCACTCCTCTCACCCTCACCTCGGCTTTTGTTAATAATCAATTATGTGATTATTCCAATGAGGTGATTAATTATTGTCTTTCCCTCCCTCTGTACCACAGGTTTGCATGCTTATAATCACACAGTGACAGTGAGGGGACAGCTGAGTTGAGTGATGCTGTCTTCAGGCCTCCCATGACCCCATATGACTTGGCTGCATTTGTTGCCTGCTCATCCTGACTGATGGAGCTTTAACAGAGAGCAGAGACACACCACAACAACATCACAGCTTCTACAAATAACATTCCCCACAAGCTGCTGACAGCCTGACACCACAATATCTTCCATGTCCAGCTATCCAAATATTCATTTCATTGGATAGTCTAGTCTTGGGACCGCATTAATTCGTTCCAACTCTTGCATTATAACTTTCCCTGAGGCTGTGCAGAGTTATTTTGGTTTTGGACAGGTTCCATTCATCTCTTCTGTTCTGGTGAGTTAGACAATATGGAGAACAACTTAAGCTACAGCAACTGTGAGTGTCCATTTTAAGAACCTCTTTCTGGAGAAGAAACAAATCCTATTGCCATAGCAAGATAGGCTACATACAGGTCAATAACATGCAAAGATTGCAGTATAAATACTTGGTGCGATCGTGCAGGCAGCACTGTGAAAAGTAAGACCTGCATCTGAGCAGACAATCCAGATGGGTGTTGATCCAGCACTCACAGTAAACCAAATGAAATTAAACCCTAAGCCGGATTCAGGAGCGCTAGAGTAGAGTAGGGAATCAAGACCAGTGTCTTTAATCAAAATAACAATGCTCTTTAATTCTGTGTTAATTAAATGTAGATTTCCTTGATTGAGGAGCAGTCTCCTTGATATCAGGGGACCTCCAGTCACGTAAACATCCACTCACTGGATTTGCCTTGTGTTTAACCACGTTTTAGTCCTATTTTCTCAAACTGTCTGGTGCTGGTTTACACAGAAGGTCTGTCAGCTGAGGGATGGTGGCTTGCAAACATCTCCTCAAGATTTCAAACGTTCAGCATCCTTGAAGGGAGGATTTCTTGGCAAATTGTTAAACACCTTAATGAGTGGGTTACACCCGTACAGTTCTCAAATGAAACGAAAGTGACAGTAAATTCTTGGCGCTAAATTCCAGGTTATTTGTCTCTTGAGTGGTCATTCTCCTTCTCATCCTTCCTCTCTCCTTTCCTCAGCCCCCCTCCATCAATGGAATGAGCAAATCATGGCCACTAGGGAGAGATGTAGAGAGAAAAATTGGTCCCATTATATGTCAAGGAGTGTGAAAAGAGCAGCGCTGTTGTCTGTCAACTCTAACCCCCAACTATCTCTGGTCTTAACTTCCCACCAAACACAAAGAGCTCTTTTCTCACACGTAGATCAGCTTATTATTTCCCTGTCTTTTAACTAAAAAGTCCATTATGGGAAATGCCAGGACAGCCGTGCCCTTTTCTACACTAGGTCTGCCAGAGCTCAGACAAGAGAACAATGGACACAGTAACACACGCCGATTCAGGGCTGATTTAGAGTGACTGGTCTTAAACCCGACTTACTGAGTACAGTAATTATAGCAGGTGAAGGGAGGGGCCGTGAAGGATGCTGTGGACTGGTGGGGGTCTTGGGAGGGAGGTTGTTGTCATTTGGCAGCCAGTCCAGTTGGAGAGAGAAATGATTATTGTAGCCAGAGCCTGGCTGGTGGAGCATTTATCAACTAGTCATCGCAATGATTCACACGATCCAGCAGGGAGCCATTATTTTACCACCCCGGTCTCTCACGACAACCTGCTGGTGCTGAGTATGATGATAGCTGCGGGCTTCATGAGCACAGTAACTGCCATACACAGAAGCTGTTTGACAACAATAGTCTGGAAATTCCCATTTCTTTCCATTGGAGTACACTGAGAAAGAATGGAAGAGCAGAGCCCAACTCAAGGGTATATGGCATTTGTTCACTGCAGCAGGATACAGAGATGCCTCGGGAAGGGACAAACATCTGGTCCCTGTAGTTGGGAGGGAGAGTAACTGGCATTGAATACATAAAGATCACAAATAAATACACTATCCACCTGCTCGGCTACTGCTTTGGGACCGAGGAGATCTGGAGGCATTGATACAGTTTTTAATCGTCCGGCCTTCCCCAACAAGCAAATATAACAGCCTCTGCATAAGCAAATTCAAATTCTTCTGAACAGGGAATATGGGAAAGAGGCGAGAGAGGACTGCAATGGCTTTCTCAATGATAAGAAATTCTACTTTTCTATTCATACCCCCCTCACTCTTCCAGCTCTAACTTTTCCTTTCGGCTCCCATGGGACAGGCATCATCCTAACATACACAGGTTTTCATCCCTCTTATTTCTGAGAAAGAACAGCTGCACAGACAGAGACACACATAGTAGAGGGAGGGGGAGAGAGAGGTGGTGCCTGTTTATTTAGTCAGACGGTCTCACGTGTGGATTGCAGATAAAGCCGTCTGCACTATAGCAGTTGGTGTCAGTGGGTGAGTGAATGATGCTGTGCCTCAAACCACTTCACACATACAGTGAGCAATAAATTGAGATTTTGGACACTGATGAATTATCATCATCACTGACAGGTGTACAGTTCCATAATGGAAATGACACATGTGAGAATGAAATATATCATATATTTAGCGATTAGACTGAGAGTCTATGGCTGTGCTAGCAGCTCTGTGAAGCTGCACCAAGGCACGTTAGTGTTATAAGCAGTGACAAGGCTAACATGCTGATGTTTGACATTGTTCTTTTTTTTGTTTGTTTGTTTGTTTTTTTCATGTTCACCATCTTAGCTTAGAGTGTTCATATGCTAATACTTTGCTAATTAGCACAAAGTAGCCTCCCCTTAAGGCTGAGGGAACAGTGATTAGTTTTTGACCTTACGATGACACCAGATAAAAAGTCATTAGGCAGTAGAAGTTATTAGGCTTGTGTGGACCATTAAATCCATCTACTTGCATACTGACATTGCCTTCCCAAGAGTCCTATCTTAATGTAGCTAAAAGTATTGTGCATGCTAAGGAAATTATTTTTTCACTCCACATTTGGACACTTATAATGAAAAATGAAAAAGTAAACGCACTGCACTGGGTAGTACAGGAGGAGTCACCCTGGACACAGCCTGATTGAGTAAGTGCATATTTGTCTACTCATTCTCACAGATCTTCTTATTGCCCTCTAGATTATTCACCCATGCAAAATTCTTTTCCCAGGATGGCTGCAACCGTGTCTTCATGTCTGCCTTATATACTCTTTTTTTTAATCCCCTCATCCTACTTGCACTTCACTTCAGCGTGCCATTCACTGTCATTGTGAAAAGGTATGTGTGACTCCACTAGTAGAGCAGAACCCATTATCATAAATAGGCCAATAAGTAACTTCACACAATGTGTCTCCAAAGCAAGCACACTCTATATGCAAAGCAGAGGCACACTGTTAAAGAAACTGGCGCCAAGTGATTATATTTGTAATTTAATTTCCTTGGTCACACAGAGATAAGAGAAGGGAGCGGCTACAGTTGGCCAGAGATGAATAGGGTGACGAGAATGGGACTACAGCTTCATTGTCTGGACTGAGATGTCCGAGACGACACCTTACGAGGAAGGGTACCAGCGGGCAGACAAGGTAGCCTGCACACACTGGAATTCACCAGTCCAATGTCAAAGACACAAAAACATTGTAAGTACTAGAGCGCAGAGAGAGGAGTTCTGTTATGTAAAAACACCTGCACTTTCAAATCCAGTGGATGAAAGAAAGTAAGTGCAGGATAATCAAGAAACTCTTTTCCCCTAATGCAAGCCATGTCTCTCTCTCTCTCTCTCTCTCTCTCTCTCTCTCTCTCTCTCTCTCTCTATCTCTCTCTCTCTTCCCTTCGCACTCAGTTTGACTGAACAAATGTAATCAGCCGGGTGGTCTGGGTGGGATGTCAGTCACAAAGAGCAATGGCTCATTGCAGATTCCACAGGCGAGATGAACTGGGTCACTGCAAGAAAAATGACTGAAGGACACAAAGTGTACTCTCCCCATATCCTTGCGCTGCTGCTCTCTTTCTCCCTCCCTCTGTCTGCTTTTTCTGAGATTGTAGGACTGCGGACATCAAATTTCCTGACTTTTCCATTTTCTAAGAGCGTCCACTTATACTGATGACAGTGCAGTGGAGGGCACAATGCTGCAGTGGTCAAACTCAGATTTTGACTACATCAGAACATTGGGGGCTACAGAGAGCTGGTGGTAAGGGAAGGAGAGAAAGAGAAAGGTAAGGAAATCTGACACCGCACAGGGACAGTGTGAAACTATTTTGTGACATCTCAAATCCTCTCTCCCCCTTTGTTCTCTCCTCCCCTTATCTGTATGTCTGTTTCTTCCCCGCTGCCTTGTCTTTCAGTGTATTTCCTCAGTGTCTTCACTTTGAACCCAACAGCATTAACCTGTCAGGAAAGTTACAAATGTTCTGAGTGAATTATGTAAACCACAGAGAAATAAAACTGCAAAAAGCATGGAGTTCTTGCTTTATTTCATAATTCATCATGCTCCCAGATCGAGCCAAATAAAACTTGACTTATTAAGTAGTCCAGCACATTCTGGCTCAAAATCGTCTGAAATATGCCCGACAATATTTATCACACTTTGTCTACCTGGCAAATAAAAGTCAAACACACACATACACACAAATACAAACACATACATACATAGATTTAGTGTGCTTGTGTGCATGTGTGTGTGTGTGTGTGTGTGTGTGCGCACGCATGTGTGTGTGTGTGTGTGTGCGCGCGCGCGTGTGCTTGCGTCTGTGTGTGTGTGTGTGGGATTTCATTACCCAGATGAAAGCAGTGTCTCACCCATTTCATCGGATTTCATTGCATATGGCAAAGCGATAGATGTTACACCAGCACCACCAAAAGGTGAAACAAGAAACAACAGCTTGTTCTTCTTTCTGTCCTGGTCTTTCCCTCCCCTCCTGAAAACCAACTTACAGCTCTGAAAATCAGATTAAGGATGCTTTGCCCTTATTTATCTGTCTCAATGAACACTCAGACAGACACGCAGGCGTGCACGGAAACACACAGTGCCCACTGGGGGGTGGCATGGTGACAGTGCAGCATAATTAGTAGGACATGGCTGTATAATTGGTCTCTAATTGATATGAAGAGCAGCGGTTTATCCTAGGTTGTGTTCTACACATGCTGCCGGCCGTGGGCAGGAAACGTCTGCGGCCTGTTCAATCTTCGTACCATCTTCTGATTGATGTCTCTGTAGCAAATGCCCTTCAACAATCAGCGTCCACAATCTCTCTGTGAGTCTATCAGGCCACCTGTCTATCTCTGTGTAGCATCTCCCTCCATTCATCTGTCATTTCTTCTTTTGTGCCTAAACATCTCACTATCTCTTTCTTTCCATCTCCACATTGATTCAGGATGTCTTCCTCTGAAGGCTTTCTAAACCTTTGGTCTGTTTCTCTCAGGAAGGTGAAAGAGCAGCATTTGTGATGTTGGATGGTGAAATGTGGAGTGTTTGTTTATGAGATGCAGGCAGCCATAAAGGACTGCTAGTGCTTTCAAGGGCCCAGACAGCACATACCAGGGGAAATAATGGCAACTTTAGAAGAAAAAGAAAATCTAAATGTCAAAAGTGCTTTTGTTTACCAAAGAAAGCCAGTTACCTGCTTTTATAATTTAGCAAATGAGATTTGAAGAGGTTTCTTTGAAGAATGAGGACTGAACTATCCTAAAACCACAGAGAGGCACAGCTGGACACAAGAGGTCAACATGCAGTGAATTGGATGGTTTTCAAGTTTAGCTGGAGATGCTCTATAGAACAATTCTGTTCATGGATCGCGTGCTGATGCACGACGACCTTCAAGGACATTCTCCTCATTTACACAGCAATTAAGCACTACCCTGTTGGTAAATTGAAAAAGAGACAAAAATCCTCTGTGGATTTAATAACAAACTCATTACCAGGGCCCAACAGGGCGGAACTGCC
The DNA here is from genome assembly GCA_900303245.1 of Selene dorsalis. Taxonomy (NCBI): domain Eukaryota; kingdom Metazoa; phylum Chordata; class Actinopteri; order Carangiformes; family Carangidae; genus Selene; species Selene dorsalis. Next base: position 100,680 of record OMNW01009188.1, read on the forward strand.
TTTTAATTAGAGCAACACCTGATTAACGCCCAATTAACAGAGCCAGAGCCACTTAATTCTCCCCTACTTTGGCAGGTTGAGAACATAAACATAAGCAGTCCAGCATCAGAGTGCTTCCTCTCCTCCTGGGAACATGTGAGAGAAAAGTAAATAACGACTTTGGAGGCAGTCTGTTGTCTGGTGGTCCAAATGCTCCGCAGAGCTGGAAACTGTACGCTGAAGATGCATGAGGTGAGTGTTTCACAGAGGAAACAGATGTAGGGCTGGCTGGCAAGAGTTCCTGCTTCAGTAACCATGAAACTCCTGATGGTCTGATGTAGTACGACCGTCCCATCACTGGACCTTTATGTTCTGTCTCAAAACCTGCTCCCAGTCTTCCCATTGTCAGATTATACCCTTTGGCTTTACAGAGAGACACAACATCAAGGATGTGATCTTTTAAAACTTTTACTTAGGTGGACAGCACAGGAACAGCACAGTCACACAGTGGTTCATTGAACATACATACATACAGTACAGTACAGTACATTTTGGTAGAAATAGGAATAATTTAAGAAAGCTTATAACCACAGATATTTGAACTAATGAAATCAAAATAAAATTTATAAAATAAGAAATTTGCTAAAGTCATGCAAGGTGATTTTTTTTTTATCTTGCACACACGAGATGATAACTTGTCCCCACAAGTGTGTGTGCACAAATCATTATCTGGTCCCATGAAGTCCCATTCATCATTATCACTTTACGGGACTTGCATTATATTCTTGAGTTTTACTCTCAAAAGTGTCACATGCTCATCACAAGATGGCACTATTTTAACATTCATCAAGTACACTGCAGCACCCACTGAATTGTTTTAGGTGAGGGTACAAGTTCAAAATTAAAACTTGGATGTGTTCCCAGCCCAAAGGCAAAACTGGACAACCATATGAGATTCAAATCTTAACAAGCACCAACTCCTCCCCATCACCTTATCATAGGACAATTCTCATCTTATATTTGGTGGCAGGTTTCGCTACCAGTATTGTTGGTCGTTAGTGTGTTTTTGACTTCATTTCAGTCTATATTGAAAACAAACTGCAGTGTTAGCACCACAGTCAACCTTGCAGGAGCATTCAGTCCCGCTGACTTCAGGATTCGGCAAATCCTAATTACTCTAGACAACACCTAACTGCGCACACAGTTAATTAGTATTCAGTTATAAAAAGCACGGATGAACTGCTGCATTCTCTGAGTCTGTGTGCATTTATGTGAAACTTTCACACATTTAGATTCACATTCAAACATTTTCTCTGTCAGGTCCCCATGTCCGCCATCCCCATTCAAAGTGATGACATGTACCTCTTTGGAGTCAAGTTGCTTTCGCAAGCACCAGAGAAATACCCATCGCTGAAACATCGTTTAGGGGAATTAAGTTGAGAGGAAATCCGCCACGACTCCACAGCTTTCTCTAAGTCTGGTAGGATGTCTGGCACAACAGCTTGTTCAGCGACAAAGACTATCACCTCCACCACTAGCAGCAGGATCCAGCCTAAAGCTCCAAGCCAGTAGGAGGAGCCGAGGCTGGAGAAGTCTTGACGGATCTCTTCCCGGTGCTGGTATGTGAAAAAAGCCCAGCTGAGGAGGAAGAAGAAACCTGACAGAAGAGAAAAATCAAAATCAAGTATTATTGCAAGGGATAAAAGTTATTAAGGTCAATTATTACATGCCTGCAGCTTCAGAAAAGAGTTTATATGATAATGAACTGCAATTCCATGGAAAGTAAAAAGTCTGTTTAAAATCTGCTGCCTTGGAGGGTATGCAAATGAGTAGTACATAAAAGAATTTCTGTAGGTGTGAGTTTGATATGAATTACACAAACCAAAAGGCTATTTGGAAGTTAATTGGAACTGGGGCTATTTTTAATCCTTTACTCCGTGCATATATATTATTTAAAAACTCCCACAACATCAGCAGTCTAATTATGAATAAAGCAAAACATAAAACCATGCGGTGTAGCTCAGGAATCAATTGTTTAACATATTGTGAGCAGTAAAGTGTTGTTACCTGTACAGGCCATGGTGAGCAGCAGCAGGGTGGTGGGGTAGAGCGCCTGTCCGGCCATGAGGAGAGAGCGAGTGTTGGAGTAGGAACGCACCGTCTGAGATGTCCAGCAGAGGGCAAATACCAGACACAGAGCAGCAGTGCTCACAGCCATCAGGGAGGAAAGAACCCCAAATACCCTCTCTGCTTCCTGGGCTGGAGGACACAAAACAGCAGACATAGACACAGAAGGTTACCTTGACTAGTATTGACTGGTAAAGTGATGACTCACTGCTGTGGATGTGTCCACACAACACCTGCCTGCCTACAACTGAAACCACACAAGTAAAATCAGGAGTTCATGTACTTTTTCAGCGCTGATACAGAGACTGTAGCTAATTTCAGACTCAATCTGAAAAACAAGCTCAGTGATGTGGACAATGAAAAATGACACATTGTCAAGGGACAGGGGATTTCTTTTTTAGTAATGACCGGTACTAAGGTTTTAATTCCTCTGTTGCTCATAGCAACCTGTACTGGCACAGCTCTGTCGCAGTCTGACTGACATTGTTACCACCCACCCTTTTATCACCTTTCTCTGACCAAGAAAATATTGATACTTACAGCTATTTTGCGATTGTTCATTTAGCTTCTCCTGCTAACACTACTGGGTGACTGAGGGTAATGTGTTGCTAAAACAAGACACAATCAGGCAGTTAACAACTGAGTTAATTAGCTCTAAGTGTTGTATTTTACTGTTTCTTGCATTTGTGAACTCAGGATGTTTAATTCATGACTCACTGTGTTGTACGTAAGGCAGCACATTCACTGGTGATACCTTGTTTCTTCCCCATAACAGGGTCTATACATTCTGATTCCCATTTAAGAAGCTAATTATTTTTTCAATACGTTTGGTGTTGTTTTATCCCATCTTTTACTTTTTCTCTTGTATAATCACTGCCATTGCATTTGTTGCCAAACGCTGCTTTTAAAGTTCAAGCAAGAACTTGAAAAGACATGAGCTGTCTTCAGCCTAACAGAAAGTGGGTTACGTTACTGAGTTCTTGAGCACACGCTGTGAGGGCTTAGGACAGGACTTATACTGAATTATATTCTTCCCCAAAGTCTGTTTGCATACAAAGTGATGGGACATATTCTCTAAAGGTTAGCAGTGTCAAGAAACAAGAGCTGATTTCAGCAGAGCTGCCTGCAGCCAACTGTGAGACCTTCAATGAGTTACAAGGAATGCACCTTACAAAATACAGGGGCAAGAAGAAACTTGTCCACTAATGCTGAGAGGCGCCTCTGCAATTCAGTGTTTTTTGTTTGTTTGTTTGTTTTTTTCAGATGCTCTTCCTCATATTGATCCCTTAGACAGCTTGACAGTCAAACATAAAACACAGCAATGCAAAAGGACATATCTATGCCTCATTATATATGCTGCCCATGTCTTGAGTCACACGAAGCTCTAACCTAAAAACCCAACAGTGACAGCTTTGGACAGATGACAAATTTGATTTGACAGCAGCAAAATGTTAGAGGTGATTGAGGCTTGTCACTTACCATTGAAGATGGGGCCTTGTTTATGACTTGTTTGGTCACTTGTAGTGTTATTCCACTCTGCCCAGAGTCCCCTCTCCTTCAGCCAGAAGGGTGTCCAGACTGCGTAGCACACACACAGGCAACCTGCCAACCCCACACAGGACTGAGCAAATCTAAAGCGACTGATGGAGTCCCCGAACTCCAGAAACTTCATTTTTCAAGACCACTGTGAGACAGGCAGGAGAAACAGGGGAGACAGGAGGAAAAAGATGGGTTATTCAAGTGGACTGAAGCTGTGTAAGAGTAGGTGAATCTATCTAAAACCTAGTGTCATTTTGTAAATGTATATCAGATGTAAAAAGAATTGGAATTGTAATAAAAGTGAAGTCTTACCTTTGTTGTTGAGGAGGAAAAAAGCCGTCAGGAGCAAATAGTAAAGTTAGTCCATGTACGAGAGGAGCAAAGTGTGGAGTACAGGAGCCGCTGGTGTTTACTACTGTACAAACACAACTCAACAAACACATTCAACACTGACACCCTATTACTCCTACTGTTCAAGACCACAAGCTCACACATGCAGATCAAACCCTTGAGCGTTACTCCGCCTCTGTTGCAATGGAAACTCCCCCAGACAGCACTTAAATTTCCCCGAGAATACCCAAACTCTCCCCCATGATCTAAGCCCACTGCTGAAAGTGAAAGCATAAAAATAACAACCATACAGTGTTGCAGGAAGCAGAAGTCTCTATGGTTGACAGTAACCAAAAGGGAATAAAGAATAAGCGTTTAGGGAAGTTTAAAAGTTATAACATCCTTTGTTCGTTGAGACTGCGATGTACTCGTCTTGGTTGTCAAATGCAGAGTGTGTGTGGGGGGTGACATATGTGACAAAACATTGAAGGAAATCCCACTCTCGATCTCTCAGAGTGGGCTACAAGGTGTTGTGGCTGACAGCACTTTCAACCTCAAACATTTCTCCCCTTCGTCATATGTACCACCCCCCTCGCTTTCCTTTGGTGATGTAATGGCACCCATAGATTATTTAAATGCAAGTAAAAAAATAAAATAAAAACAATTAGATAGCAATTAAATAAAAACAAGAAAAATCCAGCCTTTTGGTCACTGGCATATTTAGTCATAATGAAAGATTATAGTAACACAAAGATGCAATAATGCATTCCTTTATTTGACCCTCATTAACTTCACAGGAAGTACAATACATTCTGATAAAATAAAGTGCATATGATCAAAATAATAAAAATGTTCAGATCGAGATCTCAAAACTATAGGATAGACAATAGAACGTGACAGCTTTTGGTTGATTTACATTTGGCATTCACTTTGACTTTAAGTAAACAAACATAAATCTTTTGACTCTGGGCTACAAAAAGGACAAGGCTGTTTCCCTTAGCAGCTTCAAACTAAGGCCTCAAGATTCACATCAAAAAGTACTCTGCCCTGTTCCTCCATCCTCGCCTTGCCTGTGTTGAGTTTTGCTTCTTGCCTCCTCGCCATGCCGGCTTGCAGTGAATGTTTCCTCTTCACTCCTCAAAAACAGGCATTAGATCTGACCTTAAGTCAAGTGTTTGTATTTGTTTGGCTTTTCACAATAAACGCGGGGAGGGAGAAGGATGCATAAGCACTGCCTCTCGAAATTTGGCAGCTACATTCGTGGCTGTTTATCCTAAGCTTACTTTCTGGCTCTTTGCAGCAGGGCCTTGAATACATCAAGAATCTCTGGGTCCTCTCCTGCAGACAGCTCTGGAGTGTTTTTCTCCAGCCAATCAGAGGAGCGGATCTGGTGCCTGAGAGTACCAATCAGAGAGTCCAGACCCTCTGCTGGCTTCGATGCTTGGCAGTCCAGCAACACAAACTCCTCAGTGGCCAGCGAGCCTGTGTCAGGAACAGGGCTATCCTTCTCCTTCAGCTGGTCTGACGACTTGCTCTTGGGTGATGATGTTGCATTAACAATGGCAGCATTGTCTGGAGCGCCACTGTCCTCTTTCACTGCCTTTTTGCTTTCCTCACTGGCTTCTTTGATGGAGTGTGAATCAGCATTGGCACTTTTCTCTTCCATTTCTTTTAAGGCCTCCCTGATTCGCTTCAGGCCTGAAATAACACAAAACATTAACAAGTAAGTGACTATTATCCAATCAATACTTAGCTCCAGACACAAAGCAGGAGACAAAACGAAAAAACACAAGCCATTGATTGTAAATTAAACAACTGACATGCTCTAATCAATGTTCTTTTGTTCATTTGTGAATTAAAAAAAACTACCTGCTACTTGAAAATTTGAAAAACAGATTTTTTTGATGCATAATTAAAAACACAGCAGCAGCTTCTGCAAAGGCAAAAACACTGAGGTCAGTACACTGTATGTATATTGTAATACTGCAAATTCACCAAGCTGGAGGTGGTGCTGTTGGTCTGCGAAGACGATGCGGAACCAGCCAGGTGTGGAGCAGGAGAAGGCCTGACCACAGCTCAACACCACCTTGTGTCTTAGGAAAGTCCTCCACAGGGACAACTCCTCCTCAAACGATGACTCTCTGAGGTACTGCCAACACAGAGAGACACACACATCAAGCCTGCAGAAATAGACACACGATGTTCTCAAGAAATTACCAAGTTGCCCATTAAGTTCATGAGAATTAAATGACTGAGTTATTTGCATTTCAAGTTGAATTAACAGCCCTGAGATCTTTATATAACGCTGGTGTTGTTACCTTCCTGAGGTCAGCCCAGACATAAAGTGCAGCAGGCCTGTCCAGGAAGGGGATGTCCATACTCTGCAGCTCTCCTTTCAGGAAGCTGTGAGCAGCTTTCAGTCGGCCCCTGTTCTCAGGCAAAAATTCCTCACTGATCCACTCTACAACATGAAAATACAAAGTGACAATAGCTGAGTCTAAATCAAATGTTACGAGTCTTTGTGCAGTATGATGTGCAGCATAGTCTCATGCTGTGCTCCTGTCATATCAGAGGATGCCACAAAAAAGGGGGATGTTATCTCTCTGAAGCAGGGAAAGTGCTGGTAGAAAATAAATGTTTGAATTGTTCAAAAGCCTGCATATAAAATAATTTGCATTTATGAATTTAAATGTGTGAATTTTCACTTGTTTTTACCAAAATGAAGCTGAATAGGGGTATGTTTTTCTAGTTGAGTTTATACAGCGTGTTTACACATGTGAAGCTTGGATCCATACCTCTGTCCTGAAGCAGCTGTGCTACCTGGTGCTGAGTGGTTCCAGGGAGACCGTGGAAGGAGCCCAGCTGGGCCAGAGCCTCCACGAGGTCTCTGTTTTCAGTATATAGGGTGCCTATTCTGATTCCTGACATTGCAAAGTCCTACGAAAGGACGAGAAGAAGAAAATGAGAAGGAGCTGTGAGAGCAGACACCCACAGAAGAAAGGCAGAGATTTTACTGCACTGATGGCGGGGATATAAAAAGTCTCACAGTCTCACACTCTCCTAGAGCACAGCACGGTACGTACCTTGCTCATCCCCCACATTACATGTGTCCTCTGTGGGTCGGGCAAACTGAAATAAGGGCACATTATTAGCAGTTAAGAGCCTGTCTTCAAGCACAATTGGGAAGATTAAGGGTCTAATAGTGTAATCATGCAGAGGTGAGGTTCACACAGTACCTGTCGACACTGAGGACACTGTGAAAGGTGACAGATTTATCAAAGACCGTCAGCATGTACACTTCATCTACAATGGAGTGGAGCTCATTTCTGAAGCAGGAAAACATGAAGAGAAAGATAAGAATAAAACAATATCCAGTGTAACGTTAATGAAAAACTGATAAGATATTGTTGTTGATTGTTTACAATTCAAAAAACGCAAGATAAATGTAAAATGGGTCCTTCAACGCCCTGTGTCAGCATAAAAGCATGGTGGTTTATGGTTACAGTGGCTTAGTGCCTGCAAGGTTTTAATGGTGGGTGTTATTCTGGCAAGATCATTTAGAAAACAATAGATGATGCATGAGAGTCTTTGGCACATGGCTGCACTTGACAATATGCTGATGGTTAAGGAGGGTGCTAAAACTCCATCAGGGATGCATGATATTCAGCACACATGGGACGGAGCTCTCAGCCATAAAATGAAATGAAATGAAGTGTATGTGGTGGCTTGGCAATGTGTTTAAAGGAGCCACAGGATTGTAGACTTGGGGGATTACAGTGTTAGGCCACAGCGTGAGATAACAGTGGGGCAAACACACCTTTTGGCAAATTCCAAGAAGGCAATCATCTCCTCTGGGGTGTAGATCTCAGCCAGAGGGTTGTGAGGGTTCATCAGTATAACAGCGCGAATAATCAACCCCTAAAAGAGGAAGTAAGCGTCTGAATAAATAGAAACTTGCCGTCTTTAATCCTGCAAAACACATCCCTTAGAAAAAACAAAGCATCTTAGGCCTTTATTAAGACTCTTTGCCCGAGCACTTTTGAAGTGGTTCTGCTATTCTTTAAATATTCATCAAGGGCTTAAGAAAACATGGGTTAGGGTTGCGTGCACAAATTACCTCTTGCTTAGCCATTTTCAGACCTTCTTCTAATTTCGCTACAGTGAGGTGGAAGGGCCGGCTGTCTTTGCTATCAGGCTTGAAATGATGAAAAAATAAATAAATAAGAAGAGAGAAAGGAAAAATATATTAGTACCCAAACTGCGACAATCTGACAATACACTCTACTGCCAGAGAAGACATAATTCACTTTCAGCTGAACGCAGGCCCATTATAATGTAAGTTATATCTTGTGCAAACAACAAGCATTATAAACACACAATTACTGCAAGTGAATCATCTTATGTTTTCCTACCTCACAGTCCAGAGGGACATGGAAGAGTTTCACATCACTGTACAAATGCAGATCCTCAGTGATCACACCGTAGAATGGAGTAGGAATAAGAATGGCATCTAGAACATAAAAAACACAAAGACCACATGACCTCTAAATACAAGTCATCACTTCTAAATTACTTGTAATACTTATGAATGGTTCTTTGTACATAAACATGTAAACACAAACCAAATATGGATAACTCCATTCATGTCAAATCTTCAATGATACATATAACAAACTATAACCTACTATTTAGGTTATTAGTGGTTATTTTCATTGTTAATTTGGATGCAAATTCCCCAATTTGTACAATTTGCCAACCCTAATTTTGCTAGGCATATTATCATTAAATCAGGGCTTAGCCTCCTTCTGTAACATGTAGGTAAAAAACAGACGAACATCAGCTGCTTTTCAGACTTGTGATTTTTTTTTATCATTAAATAGGGCACTATTAGAGCAAATGACTACTACATTGCTTAGGCTGTGCTTGCAGTGCAGTAAAACTAAAGAACAAGCAATTAATATAGATGCCTAAATAATTTTGAAGACGTGTTTTGTTTAAATAATTATGCCACAACTTACCCTGTTATACTTTATAAGTGGATCATTTTTTAATGCAAGAAAGGTAAAATGGAAACTTGGCTATATTTCCTGTTGCTATTGTGCACTCGTTTGTCTTCATAGAAAACAGATGTGGATGTGCTGTACGTGTTTGTCAATGCATTTTGCAAACTTACCTTTAGGGTCACAAATTACTGCAGCAATACACGAAAAGAGGGAACCACAGCCATTCATCACCACAACCTGAGCAAACACAAAAGACCTCATTAAGGCGCAGAAGGAGGCCTGAAAATATTCTACATATTCATACAGCTACTAAAACAGCCATTCATTACATCTGCAAATTAAGCTGCTTGCCCTCAAAACACGATGTTAGCTCAACTGTGGGGTTTGGCATCTTTATAATCATTAGTAAGTTAATCAAATAAATTAACTAAAACCACTGGCTTCCTTTTTGGGAATGAATGGCTATAATCCAGCATTCAGCACCTTCCTGCTGTGGTACAACAGAGCTAAACACTGCACCATCCTCTCAGAAATCCAAATTGACTAATTACAGAGGCACATGAAAATCTAAGTTTATATTTGTCTGTGGTGGAAATTAGTTTAGATAGTACTGTACTTTTACAAATAATCATCACGAGGATCGTATGAATCCGAGTTACAAATGCAACCAAACACCTTGAAAAATGGTTTATTTTTGACTTGTAAATCATTCATGAATTAATGTATACTCAGTTTTCAGCTGTTTAATATCTTGTAGATTCACCATATTTTCTACCTTTTGTACAGTATGTCATTGCAATATTGCCCTCTGACAAATTGTGAAGTTCAATATTGTAGCCTCACTAAATGTAAACATAAGTGCAAGAACCTCAGAACCACCATGTAGTGTATAAGTAACTATGTGTTGGTCCATTTTCTACTTCAATGTACTTTCCAAAAATGATTTTAGGATTTAATTAAATGCAACATGTCTCATAGGTACTGTTTACATTATGCGTTTAACATGGCAGTGTTAAAAGCAATAACTGTCACTCACATTGTCAGCTTTGAGTGGGTTTGGAGAACAGCAGTAGTGCGTCAGGAACTTTGCAACCGCCTCTCTAAGGCTGAAAGAAAGACCACGGAAAGGTTGAAAGGTCTTGGTAAAATGTTAATAAAACGCCTCCTTATTTCTGAATAAATATCCATTTTATTCCCTTACAATGCGTGTCCCCTCCAGTCTGAATACTGCAACAACGACGGGTCAGTATGGAGCATGTCAGGCTTGGTCAGCTGTAGCAGAGATGCAGATGAAATTCATTTGTTAGTGTGCACAAAAAAATTTAGAATAATGTACATTCGAAGAATCTGAGCCACTATTTATCTTACCCGTTTGTGGAGAAGATCATAGCATAGTTTGTTCTCACTGGTTCCCATGTTGATTATACCCTGGAAATTAGAAAAGAGGAGAATCCTGGAAGTTTGTTAACAAATGAGAGAAGCTGTAAATGGATTTAACAACATGACACAGACTTACATCAGGGTTGTCTGTGTCGTGGTGTCTGTTCATTCCGTACTGGGCATAGCCTTCTTGGAGAATGCCCTGATGTTGTCTGATGCTGTTACCACGATTAGACAGGTACACACTACGGCCGGGTGTTTCTGCACCTTTCATTGCTGCCAAAACATTCTGAGACATTTTGCAGGCCTTGTCAGATGTAGGCGGTGTTGACATGGTTGTTGTTTCTTGAGAGGAAACAGCCTGGGCCGTGGGAGCTTCAGGGGGTGGCTGAGATAACGATGACAAGACAGAGGGGGCGGCTGCGGTGATCAGTGAAGCTGACGGATGAGCTCGGGGTGAGACACAGGGGTCAGTCGGTGTTGTCACAGTGGACGGAGCAGCTTGTCCGACAGCAGCCAATGCCCCAGTGAGCATGCTGAACAGGCGGAGCTCATGCTGGCGCTCCTGTTCCGCCCTCCTCTCCTCACGCTGTTCTCGCCGCTCCTCAGCCTGAAACTCTCTCTCCAGCCGGGCCTCCTCCAAGGAGAGGAGGCGCTCCTCTGCTGACTGCTGCCAGCTCAGGAAGCTGGCCAGGGCTTTATCCAGGCTCCCCTGACTGCCAGATCTAGCACCCCCATTGCTCCATGATGATTTTCCACCCCTGCGACGCTTCCTCTGTCTCGCAGAGGTCGAGGGGTGAGAACCGTCCTTACTGGGTGGCTCGGGTGTGTCCAGTGGCCCCGGACCACCAACGACTTGGCTGGCAGCTGTTGCAGAACCAGCAATGTTCAGATCACTAAGACCTAAAAAAATGGAAGAAAAAGAAGTCACTTTTCAACTTACTGCCTCATTAACTTAACTCTACTGCTGCTGTGGACTATGTAATGTCTTTTATATTCACTTGTTTTCCTTGTGTTTTATTTGTTTCTCACCATCCTTTTTATTGCACTGCTCAGACCTGAGTACAAATTTATTTCGCTTCATGTGAAAGCATGTTTAAAATGACAATAAATGACCTTTGAACCTTGAACAACCTATTACATAATGTATAAAGCTGGTCATAACCATGATGATAATAATAAACGTATTTGAACTGACAACCTGAAGGTGAGATTCTTGGATTTGTTGAGCTCTCTCCTCGTCCCAGTGTGTCCTCCGGCCCCAGCAGAGAATGCCCATCATTTTCCTGGTCATCTCCAGATCCATAGTACATCTCTGGGGGAGCAACACCCGAGTTCAGCATGCTTTCCTCAACATCTTCACATTTTATATCCAGTGGATCTCCTGCTTTGGGGGGCTGACCGAACAGAAACCCACCGGAGGAGGCAGGGCCAAAGGCGCCAGCTTGAACTCCTTGCAGGTATGCATCTGGCCCACCCGGGCTCTGAAACACTTGTTGTGCTATGACAGCGCCACCCAGGGAGGAGTAGGTGATGGCCGGTCGGTTTGCCAGCACTCTGTCCATTACATCATAAAACTTCCAAGACCTCATTTTATGGTTGTCCTTGATGCGTCGGTATTCAAGTTTCATTTTTTTGATCTTTTCCCTGCACTGGTCACCTGTGCGATAGATGCCTTTTTCACGCAGGATGTGGGCTATGCGGTCAAACACACGCTGGTTGCGCAGTGAGCTCTCCAGTTCAATCTGGACCGATTCATCTGACCATAGCTGGAGCAGCTCCACAATCTCCGGGTCGGTCCAGTTGCTGCCTCGCTCATGCCTCCTTCCGCGAAAGTCCATTCTCTAAGTTAGGAGACGTATTCTGCAGCATATGAAGAAGGACAATAAGTAAATAGCAGCTCTATCAGCCCATTTCCACGAACACCAAGAAACACAGGCTTTAAATGTATAGCCTACATCATTTCCGCAATCAACGGTAACACTAAATACACACTACACGCTATTTTATCCACTTGTGTCTCACCGTAAATCAAAAGTGCAGCTTTTCGGAAAGAGACTGTTATGGAGCTGTCACTCACTTGTGACATCCACGCTACGTAGGTCGACACATGTCACGGCTGGTTAACCCGGTTTGGAGTGGTTTGGAATGGCAAAGCTTTGTCCACTCGGTGCTAAAATGTATAATTCATTCTCAACAGCAAATTTGTCAGAACTTGGCGAAATGGGGAATAGACGCGTACAAAAATATCTACATCCGGGTTGACGGCACATGCGTGCTGTCCTTATTCCGGGATAACTTTGGTCCGTGTTAACGGGGGAGCTGCTGAAAGCAGGCTGGATTTCACTTATACCAGGCTGTAGCGGGGTAGACACAACCATGCGAGTCACAGACTGGGAGCTTTGTATTATGGCCCCCTCTACCGTGCGGTGTGCTGTTTCAGCCAAGTATGTACTTCGACAGATTTCCTCAAGATGGCGGTGACACACAGAGATACAAATCCGCCAACTGAAAAACACAAAGGGTATGTGTGTTTTCTTTACAGGCGTGTCCCAAAATTCCATTGTAATGATAAAACAACCATGGCAGCCGCTAAACACAACGCGAATATGTATCATTCTTACAAAATCATTTTTCTAATCATTAGGAAAGTATTAATCGGGGTTGTGTCATCAAATACCAACGTGTTTTATTAATAATGTACTTTTACTTGTAAATTATTCCATGGATTCATCAGTTCCCTGCCGTAGACAGTCAAATGTTATCGCCGTATATACAATTTTGAGTACATGACCTCAGTTGCTTGAAAGCGGTGACCCGCCCTACCAGGTCCTTCGGCGGTTACGGTGATACAAATCAAACGCACGCGATAGTCCAGGCGGCTCCAAACGTGACGTATTTCCTGGGGAAAAAAAGGGTTTGTGGCAGTTTGTTGTCATCTCCATCCAATAGAGATCCGTTACAATATCCCGTAGTCTCGCTATTTTTCTATCGGTGTATTTAAATTCGCGTGTGTGAGTGAATTAATGCAAGCACACTCCGGGCAGCCAACAGGCACTCGAAATAGCTGAAAACACTCTGAAGAAACCGGTCAAGATACAACTGGGTGCGACGGTTGAAGTTAACTGAGGAAATATAACCATGGTGGTTGTGGCGGCGGCGGTGTCAAGTTGGTGGCGGATGACAAGCAAGACGGGATAGTTGAATTCAACACTTTTTGGAGGAGGATGGGTGTGTGTGGAAACCGTTGTTATTATTCATCTTATTCACCGTCGGGTTAGATGTAAAGTTGAAAGTCAAGCCGCCGCCCGGTGGGAGAAGAAGAAGAAGAAGAAGAAGAAAAGAAGGAGGATGAGGAGGCATCACGTCTTGGTCCTTGTTGGTATCTGACTTGGCGAAGGTACGACTTTACACCTGGTTCATTGTTTTCGTTGTAAAAAAACCACGAGTTAGACGGAACCCTAAAGCGAGGAGGGGGTCTGTGTCAGAGTGGGTGGGAACAATGGGAGTATTTGCGGAAAGCATAAAGGCTGTTTTAGCAGTAAGTCTACTGTCAGCGCTGCTGTGTCCAGTCCTCCCAGTCAGGTGAACCCTTCCCCAGTCTGGATGACAGGGTTTCTCAGTTCAAAAAAAAGATTGACCTTTTTTTTTTGTTTTGAGGAGACATGACTTAGCCCCGACAGTTGGCCGGCTTTGATTCGCAGGGCATTCTCTCTGAACTTTCTTGTTGGTAAGATAACGGCACGTTTGTTGTAACAGTGTTGTTTTCTGCAGCATGTTTTCTTTGAGCCTGGTAATTCAGATGAATGTCTTGCTTTTACTCCCTTGTCTCTGTCTCCCTCGCGCATACACTCTTTAACATTTTCCGTTCCTCTTACTTATTCACCCTGAAGCGTTAATAGGCTAAACCCCTCATCAAGTACTTTTATCTGTGTAAGGTGGGGGAATAGCTCTAATAGATTTCAGTTAGTTCAGACAGAGCTGAAGACCAAGCTACACTCTGTTCCCTTTCGCTCTGGCATCAGATATGTGTGTGTCTATTTTAAGCAAAAGCAAGCAGTGCTCGGCTCAAAGTGATGAACCCATCCTGTCTGACACCTGGTCGCTGTTGTTATTGGATACCTGTGGGGGTAATTCCCAAGGAGATTTCCACAAGGGATGAAGTCAAGGTCACCAGCAACTGAAGCAAACGGCGTGGCTCTAAGCTTTCTGCACAATTGGATTACACTACCTCACCCCATCAAAGATTACCCTATAAAACTAATCTTTTGTGCTTCACTTTGTTTGGCCCCAGATCTTCCCATGGCCAGTTAGGAGATAACGGCTATTTAAAGGGTTGGAAAGAGTGGTTCACATAGACATTGTCTGGGCCAGTCCAAACAACAGTTCTTGGGTTTAACAGTACTGGTAATTCTTCAGCTGTTAAGTCTTAGGAGCACACATTTTATAAGAAGCATAAAACAAGAAAGCAGTGGAGGAGAAAGAAGTGGGAAAACAAACTTGGGAAAACAAACTTGTCAACAGTATAACTCATCTATAAACTGGGGCAGAGACTGTTGTGGTTGAGGGGGAAGCTCGACATAGGGAACAATGCCAGGATTCAGATGGCTGTTAAAAATTGGGTTGGATCTCTCTGTGGGATATTACTTACAGAATTGATTCTTTCTTCTGGACACATTGCTGCTGCCCTTGACAACATTTATCAGGCTTTTCCAACTGCGTAGCGGGAGCTAAGATGGATCGGGCTTTCTTGGTACTAGGTCATAGCATTCTCTGTAACTTAACGGTGTGTCTCAGATGATCACTGTGTCAGTGACGAGCAGCTGTGAACCACTGTCCTGACTGAGCACAACGAGCTTGTGCAATGCTTCTGGTTCTCCAGTCACACTCTAACTCGCAGCAATTTTCCCTCTCAGCAGAGGACGCTTGGCTGTCAGTGGTACTTCATAAATGCTGCAGCCCTCTCCAGCGCCGTGGTTTTCTATGAGAGGGCAACGCGGAGCACCTGGTGGGTGTTGATTTGGCTGGTGGGCAGCCTGAAATAGAGCTGGAGTTCTGCATAGGGTCTGTCACAGCTTCTCATGCTTGTCATTACTCGTGGAGATTGCCTGTTTGTCCCCATGAGGACTAGATCTATTATTCCGTCAAATTATGCTATCACATCTTTCCAGAGCAATACTGAATTATAGGAAGCTAACTAAATGCACATGCTGTTTGTCAGCTACATTTTATTTGCACTATTGGACGCGGTCATGTAACCATAGGGTTTAGTTGCTGCTCATGAAGCGATTGCTCCGGAGCAGCGGGGGGGTATAAGTGTTTTCCAGATCATACACATTTTCCAGATGGGTAGGAAAATCAAACTGGCAACTTTTCTGGCTTAAAGCCCATTTCTTTTGCTCAGAGTCTTCTCTTATGTTTCTGCATTTTACAATAGTTAAATCTAGAACAAGGCTATTCATATAAAATCAATATCAAAGTGTTTGATTCAGTGTCTTACACATTGATAATGTGGTGGCATCAATATCAGCAGTGGAAATGTGGGCCAGGGAGATAGAACCATTTATTAATTATTTCACTGATCTACATCTGACTGATATGGGACTTTTGAAGCCAACACTGATATGGTTATTTGAAACCGCCAAAAGAAATAATGATATCTTGAACTCTTTGGCAGGGAGCCTTCAAATCTGCTTATTTAAAGTTGCGATAGATCTACTTATGCCAGATATTTTTACAGCTGAACAATGAGCTTTACTATCGGAGGTGGCAAGACCAGGTAATATTAGACTGATAATGAAGAGATGCTGTCAAAACTGTTATGAAATTATAAATACAGCCTGCATGAAATGTATACTAATTCAGAATAAATTGTGATACGTACTGCATGTGCTGCAGTTTTCAGAACTGCCATTCATATTAACCTGTAATGAGGCAGTATCCAAGAATATATCCAATAATATATCTATATATAATGTCAATAATATGCCTCCTGCCTTTGTGCCTGTGTCACTGTAACTTTCAATCAGTGTAAACCACACTACCATATTGTCACTGTTGTACAGCCTTTACGTTCAGCAAAACATATCATTGGTAATTATATCAGCAGCATACCATACCAATGCAATATTAATACCACTATATTGATATTTATGTGTGAAAATTCCCCCCAGGTCTTTCTAGACCTTACTTGTATAATAATCCTTTCAGTTCAGATCATGACACGTTTGAAAAGCTGATGTTCCTCAAATTTGGAAGTCTGTAGAATATCTAGCAGTAAAGAGACTGTTGCCCGAAGGCTTAATGATGATATTGGAGCAA
This sequence comes from Selene dorsalis, assembly GCA_900303245.1. NCBI lineage: Eukaryota > Metazoa > Chordata > Actinopteri > Carangiformes > Carangidae > Selene > Selene dorsalis. Next base: position 117,359 of record OMNW01009188.1, read on the forward strand.
TAATGAAGGCGCAGAGATGATGCATTGCTGATCCCTCTTCCCCTTCTCTCAAAATAGTGGGGCATCAAAGGACAGGAATCGCTCTATGGTTAGTTTGTACAACACAGTGTTGTTGTGTGGACCACTGAGCAGCTCCACTGGAGCGGTTCTCAAGGGCACCCTGATTGTTCTAACCCAGGTTTTATCATAGGTGAAACCTGTTGTTGCTGCTGTTGTGTTCCACAGCTAAGCTAAGCTTCCAAAGTTATTTTTTTTAAAAACTACTGATACTGAACTACATTTGAAGAACTTGAAACAGAACTTCCTGAATTAATCATTTTGAGAAGCCTTGTTATTTTAGAATATGACAGGTCACTTATCCACCCCCTGCATTTCCACCGGCTCACTCACACAAGCAAGTTACTAATATCCAAATTGGTTATGCAACAGATTTTCTATTTTCATTGTAGTTTATATTCTAAAGTCTTAAGTTCTCTGTGGTTTGAAGGTCGAAGTTTCATCTGAGCTTTAGGCCTTTGATGTATAATGTAAGAGTAAGCAGTCTCTTGTTAACTCTTCTCCAGGTTGTCTTTTGAGATGGGGTGTTTTGGGCGTTGTGTCATTATGTACTTGTTTTTTTTCCGCAATGCTGCACTGGG
>OMNW01009188.1:131640-141704 GCA_900303245.1 Selene dorsalis
TGTATTACACCCTTCAGAAATGTATTTTTAGCCCCATGCAGCTGTGGATTGAAGCTACGTGGCTAACACTTAACCAACCAAAAATTTGCACACGTATTTCCTTTGAAACCTTTTCATGGTACATCAAGCTCCCTAGATGACACAAGTTCCAGCTCAACTGCAGCGCATCACAGTGCGAAATAAACCATCTATCTTTACAGTCACTTAAGAAGAAAAGTGGGTTAAGTCGTCATAGACCATTTGAATTATGGATTTCCGTTATGTGTGTTATTTCTGATTTTTGATGCCTGTGATGCTCCACAAGAGACTAGCGCATCAATCAGGAGCCAGCATGCGAACTTTTTAATCTTTTTTCTCTGGGTCTCTTCAATGTTAGAGAAGCAAAAATAATCCTTAAACATTACTTTCTGCCAGGAGCATACAAATGACCTCCCCCCTGTTTTGTGCTTTGTTTCATGGATTGTGTGGGAAGGAGAAGTAATGTATTCATTTTCCATTAAAAAGTAGAAGACAAAGCCAGAGAAACTACGATCAACCTGAAACCAAAAACGTCTACGAGGATTTATTATCCTGCGCAGCCAGGCCTGAGACTGTAATCTATGAGCTCTTGTTTTTCCTTCCTTATCCTTAAGAAATGTCTGACAAGCCGATATGATGCAGGGAGTAAAAAAAAAAAAGTTGTGCAGAACTATGTGTGCTTTGTGCTGCTGTAAAAGTAAAAAATATGACCTTTTGAGGAAGGCAGAATGGAGAAGTAAAAGGTCTGTGTGACTGGAGATATCAGGCCCCCCTCTGAAGCGTGACACTTGGTCAATTGCAGGCTGATTCGATTTAGCGAGAGACAAGACAGAGAGTGATAGCGAAATAACAAAGCAGCTGCAGGCCTGGCTCTGTTGGTGATCCGGTAGCTTCTTCCTGGAGTTTACAGACAGTTGGAGGATTATTTTTTCATCAGTAAGTGTTTACAGTTGACAGTGGCAGCTCTTTCACATTATACATTATTTATCCACAAGTTATATATTAGATATGAGTAGGTCGTGGCTGGACTAAAGGTTAGGCAAATCATCAGATTCTCATATTTAAGTTATATGTAGACTTACATGATGTACATACAGATTCAAATGAGTTTTTAAAATGTATGGATATTTAATTACAACGTTAAAGTTTGTGTTATCAGTGGCCAATGATCTGTGTGAAGCTATTAGAGAGTCTTATGCATGGGCAGACGGGTTGCGTGGGTGCTATCATGCAGCTCCTCACCCGGAGATGCAAGCTGCGTGTAGTAGTTATAATACAGCCAGATCATTCTCTGCTTGAATAATGTAGAAAGAGTGTCTGCCATGTGGAAAGAATACTGTTCACAGCAGAGGATGAATGCAGAATACTTTCTCAGCATTCACTCCATTTTCACTCCGCGCTCTTTAGAATCCTTTTGTGGACGAAGACAAGAGAGCGGTGCCGCATGAGCAATTCCCTCTGAAATTTAAAGATGCAGGGGTTCTTCACATTGTATGCTCTAAAATCAAACTGACATTAAAGAATGGAGCGTTTGACCCTGAACACACCGGGGGCTCTACGTTGAAACGGTGCTTACAACCTCCTGGCTCTTAGCCCCCTGATAAAGAGTTTGTCTCAGATGCAGTAATTTAAGTTGGGACTGTGGAAAAAGGTTTTCCGTAGGGCTAGTTTATCAAACGTACAACCTTTTGTCTGTACTTGTGAAGCCTGTAATCCATGATGCCCAGTCCGTGTGACTTACTTGTGAGCTTACTTTTCTCCTCTGCACGCCAAGACAACTAAAGCAAACCTGTATTTCACACGGCTTCCTTAACTCTGATATAAGACAGACAATTTCCACACACTTTGATTAACGCCTTTACTCCAGAGACTGGACAAGCGAGTTTATTGTACTACTGGATCATGCTGAGGAGTAATGCACCCGCTGCTTAAATGCCTTCTTATTAAGAGGTGGGATAGGAAAGTGAGTGCCATAAATTTCTAGCGTACATTATACCTTAATAAGAAAGATGACTGCATTATTTATGTCTACTTTTGTGCACGCTGGTAGCTCATGTAAAGCTACCCCCCGATCTTGCATCTGCCCTCAATGTGCTGCATTACTTCAGATTGTACAACTGATGGGGTGTGTATATGTAATGTAGGACTATATCTACATAATGCCACGTAAGCTTGGACGGTGCAGAAAAATCATCATAGCTGGCATAACATGATGAGGCATAGTAGCAAGTGAATTTTTGTTGAGAGATGATTATATACATTTAGGAGGATTTATTTCAAGTACTTCAAAGCTGCTGGTAATAACCTGTCTGCATTCTGCTACCAGCCCTGTTTTTGTTGCCCGGTTAGTAGGAGGATTGTGATGAAAAGCAAACAGCGCAGCACACCAGGCTGCCTTTATCCAGCCTTCAGAATACGTCTGTGACTCTGTTATGGATGTATGAGAGGAAATTGAAGAACAAAATGAGGTTAAGAAAAATATAATGGTTCCCAGGATGTTAATCTCCTGCTCTGCTTTGCAGAAAGCCTTCTGCAAGACTATGCTACTGTGTTAAGTGTAATAGAAAAAGAAAAATCCGAAAGGTGCTAGTCATTTGATGTAACTTAGCAGAATGCTTCAGCCATTTATCATTGTTATGAAGGCTATCATGGGACCTTGCACAAGAGTCCTTTATAATAAGTGTTCTGTTCCCTCATATTTTCAGTGCTGCCACAGAGTTGCATACACCCCACACAGATATGAGTGGTAGTTTAGTCCTTGTGTTTCTGCTGCATTCGATTTATACACCCTGCTGTAATATGATATCTTTAACCTCTTAAATCATGGAGAAGAAAGCACCATGGCTGAACTCTGTTTCCCCTTCTCACAAGGAATTTTTCTCTAAGTCATTTTGCAATTGTTTCAGTTCCCTTTCATCTTTGAGGCCACAGCTGCGTTTCTTTATGAATTTCTGAAAGACTTTAAGTCTCTGAACCTTTGCTTCAGCAGATCACACTGTGCTGTGTTGAGAAGAAATGGCAGTAAATGTCGTGCCCTTTGCAGTGTGTGGATGTTTTGCCTTCAATAATTCCATAGTAAAGCTTATCTAGCTTGGCTTAATGCTGTGTGAGAAAGCTATATTTATACATGGTTACTTAACATTTGAATCACTGTTTCAACAATACTGTCACACGTGATCTTTTTATATTGTTGGTGGTAAACAAAATTACAGCAAACAAAACTCACTGGAGGGTGTGATCAGACAGTGAACATATTCTGCTGGGCCAGTTCTGATGTGGGTGGAAGATGAACACGTATATTTTTACCAGTCGTTAATGAAAGTGAGGACTCACAATAACAGTGAATGTTATTCCCTTTAAGTGTCTTTACAGTTGAAAATGTGTTTATATTATAGAGAACATAAAGATACAGAACATCACAGCAAAGAGAAAGTATGAAGTATGTGTACAGATGAATACACGGGTGATTCAGCACTGTATTTGCTTTTGCTTTTGGTCTCTTTGCTTTTGATGCATTTGTGTGGTGACTCGTCATAGTTCAATGCTTTAAACTGCTCTGCACATAGCCAACTCCCATACAGAGGTTTATTTCAGGCCCTCATGGCGCTACACAAAGCTCAAGCTTCCCTGCTCGATACAGAGAGACCCAAAGTCTCAGCGCTCTAAGTTTTGCTGCCCTCAACTTTTGAGGGCATCAGAAGTTGAGGGCATCTGCTTTTGAGGTTCAAGGAGTGGGTGTAATCTTCCATGAATTCGAACGAGGCCTAGTTCAAAGACACACACGTACACACAGCAGCAGCAGTCAGCTTGCTGCTCGGGCTTCACGGCCTTAGCATCATCTCCTTGGCCCCTTTAAGTAAAGGAACAGAGGGTCTCGAGGGTCTTGAGAGTCTTGTTCTTCATCTATGAGGCCACTGAGAGATCACTACTTTTTTGTCAGTGTTTTATAAGAGTGTATCATTTAATGGAGATTCATGATGGGGAAACATTTCGACGGTATGCCTTTTTGGAATAGATGTGTGCAGCTCACTGCTGTGATTGCTGAGCTGAGCTGATTTCATCGTGTTTCGACTGCATCCTGCTGTTATTGTTACATTTTAACAGACTGTTTTGTTGTGGTATGCTTAATGTGGGCAAATTAACGTAATGCTTCAGGCATGATTCACTTGCAGCCGTCCAAAATCTCAAATGTTACACAAAGAAGTTAGACGTTACAAACATCCTACAATTAAAATTGGAAATGCAATGTATTCTCATACTGCAAAACATCAGACTTTATTTGGCTTTTAGGGAAATGAATGTAGCATATTAATTAATGTTATCAAGTATTGTGCATGCACTTGTCCTTGTTCGTGTTAATCCATGAAAGCACCTGCACAGGTTGAAAGGAGGAGGAAATTAAGCTGTCATTTCATATCATTACCTCTCACTAGGACTGCTTTGCTTTTTGCCTGGTATCATTAAAAATCGATGCCCCAGGTAAAAGTGTTTTGTGTGAGATGTGTTTCTTCTCATCAGATGAGATATTCAAAAGGTGTTGTCTTTTATTAGGAAGGAAAATCAGTAACTGGCACTGATATTTAAAAAGACGATCATTAGTATTCATCTCTGTTTTGATAGGGTCTTGTAATCTTGTAGAGGTAAAACCAGCCTCATATCTTTGTCTTTTCCGCTCATCACTAGAGAACACGTGTGCTCACCTTCAAACGAGAAAGACGTGATGATGATTTTGAGAGTCACGACTACTAGGGTGGCAACAGTGCTGAATCCATTCTCAGATACTGACCGTGAGTGTGTGGCCATGCTTAGTACCTATTATGGCCAATCATCATCTCTTCTCTCCCCATGTTAAAGCTGCTGACGTCCAACATACCTTACTGCCAGAGGAAATTAATATTCTAATGTGAGAGGTGGAAGTCACAGGTAGAAATATAGTCTGCATCCCAAATAAGCTGCTTAGGTTAGATGATTTTATGTCATATTCACATCGCTAGACATATTGAACATTTTGCACTTTGGTGGCTCCTGTGCGTAATGGCACTCATTTGAATGATGCGGACAATAACCACATCTGCAGACAGAAATGTTGTAAAATTAATGACAAAAAAATAACTATGATTCACTCAGGCTTGCTGGTGCTAGAGCTGTCATTAAGAGGAAAATGTCGATATTCCCTGTAGTTACTGATTGAAGAATGAATACTCAAAGTGAGTCGGGTGGTGTTGTCGAGGTGTTTGGATGGGTTTGTGTGCATGCCTTGATCTAATAAAACGACTCTAGGGGTGTGACACACACTTTCTGTTGTTTGACCCTCTCTGAGCAGACAAGCAGCAGGCAGCATAATCCTGAAATCAGAATTGTAATGTGCTGCTGCCTTTTCTGTGACACGACCTAACCAGAGGCTGCGGCTCAGGATGTCGCTCCTTCAGTGCCAGGCTAAAATCTCCCGGCCAAGATCCTCAACCTCAAAACTTCCCTCAGAACCACAGTACCAACTGTGAGTCAATGTATGTGTTTACTATATGTACTAGGTATGTATATACCTACTTTAGGTATGTGTATATCTTTTTTTTAAAAGTGTTTTTGGGGCTTTTAATTGATAGGGCAGTTGAGAGAGACAGGAAATGTGGAGGCTGAGAGAGGGGGACGACTGCAGCAGGGGGCCACCGGGGGATTCGAACCAGTGCTGACTGCAGCTTTTGTATATGGGGCGTTTGCTCAACCCGCTGAGCTATACAGTAAAGTGTGGATGTGTGAATGTGTGAATGTTGTTTCATTTGTATAACCCTTGGAGTGGGTATCGAGAGTAGAAAAAAGGCTTTATATAGCTGCCATCCATTTACAATTCACCGACTGCATCTTTTGACCCACAGCAGTGCGGTGGGTCAGCGAAACGCCGAGCTGCACGACAAGCTCAAAGAAAATTTGCGATAAATAAAGCATCCATAACATCCTGGGATATATACAGCACAGAATGTGACAGTTTTTCTCCCCTGCCTATATTAAACAGAGCAGACAGTAAGACATGAATGATTTTAGTAAGGGTCTCAATATGGAGAGGGATAAAATGTAAGCACTGAACGTGTCGGTATTAATAGATGGAACCAGAGGAGAAGTCACAGGGGGCTGAGTGAAAGACACACAGAGTAAAAGGAATTAAATTGACGAGAGCGGAATAGAAATAGAAGTGGAACCTATTTACTTCAGTTTCCAAAAACTAGGGTGACGAAGCCTGACGGAGGCTCCGCTGGCTCCAGGGAAATCAACACAGGTGACGTGAAAAAGAGCAGTGGGCTGAGTTACACCGCAAATGAATAATCCAGCAGCCAGAATCCCCAGCGCCTTTAAAGCAGGCCACCGTCTGAGGAACGAGCCGGAGGGGACAGCTCGGGGCTGCGAGGTTGTCTTGTGTTATTGACCTCATCACAGACAGGAGGGTGGGAGACAGAGACGCAGAGGTGTGAGTGTGTCGGTACGTGTCGGTGAGTCCTTGGTGAGCGCAGGTGTTCCTTCACTATGCTGTGATGTTTAAGTGAGACCGTGGGGTGATTTTTCTCTCCAGGGTTTTGTTTTTCATGCAGCAGGGTTGCATCTCCTCGCTGTACATCTGAAGGTGCTGACAGCTTCCATTTTCCTGAGCTGAGCCCTTGAAGTGAAGGGCACATTCTAGGCGGAGGACGTTTTGCACATTTCCCTTTCAGTAGTCCATCACTGCAGCTACAGCTACTTCCACAGCGCCTCTCTAGGTGCCTCTGCCTTCTCTTGCATCTATTGATAGATTGACTGATCTGAGTCTATGAAAAATCAATAGGACAACCCTTTGAGTGCTCTTCACATTGATTTTTCATGGACTGTAGTTACTGTACTAACAAGTAACAGGCTTTTCATTCCATGGGAAAAGTGTGCTGTAACGTGACTCTGCACACAACAGGTTGAAATAAGGTCATGTCTGAGTACAAGGGCGCTATTAACATAAATAAGTCGCAGGGGGAGGAGGATGAGATTGTTTTATGTTTCGCATGACAGAGTCAAGTGGTGTGTGTGTGTGTGCACGTGCAATTCACCTCAGATCAGAATTACTTTTAAATTTTCATGACATGGCAGTCTGGGTGGCCTGCTGCCTCCAGGCAGAAAGCAAAGGCCGGCAGCATCCATGTTGTACACCACCACAACACCTCTGAATATTTAACACCTTAACATACTTGTTTTTTAAAAGATTTCCACTTCCATCAAGTTTTTTTTTCCTTTTCTTAATTCTATTTCCAGCAATTTTTTCCCCTCCTCATTTGCATGATACTACGCTTCGTTGCCTAAGCTCTTTGTCGGGTGCACCCACCGTGGTGGTACATTTGTTTCTGTAGCTTCTTAAGATCCAAAGAGCACTGATCCTGTTCATCTGTTGAAAATGTCTTTTTACTCTAACCCTCTCCCAGCGGCTTAAATATTAACCCAGTTTGATCTCGATCCTTTTCCTTTCCACTGAAGTTGTTTTCATACATCATCAAGTCTTCTGTTTCTCCCCAGGGCAAGAGCAGGATGCCCCATGTGGCTCAGGTTATGGGACAGGATTCTGTTTACCAATGCATCTCAATGTGTTAGTCTTTCTGCCCATCCTCCCTGTTCCTTTCTCTCTTTTTTTCCCCCCCTCTCTATCTGTCACTCTGTCTCTATTTCGTGTGCAATGAATGGTAACAGCACCATTTTAAGGAGAGATGCCTGGCTCCTCTCACCCATGGGCTTGTCAGACCATTGCTCTGTAATATCAGAGCAGGTTAACAGTGTGATTACTGATATTACCAATATGGGTAGAAACCGGCCCCGCTGCTGTGCTGAAGCTTTGCACGAAGGGATGGATTCAGCCCTCCCTTGACGCCATGAATATTCGATGCTCCGGTGAAGCATAGTCAAAGTTGACTGTTTACTAATTTGGTTTAGCACATTTCTCCTACCAAGACGGGATTTGAGATTTATAAATCCACCCGGTAGGATAAATCTTAAATTAAAAAGGCAAGGAGTGATCTGAAATATTTAATACCTCTCACTCACACACACAGTCTCTTTCCCACATACAAGTTTTTTTTTTATCTGTCTCAGTCTCCCTTTCTCAAGGCCATAGCTCAGAATCTTTGACGTGTGTGTGTGTGTGTGTGTGTGTGAATGTGAATGTGTGTGCGCATGTGCCGGTGCACATGTGGGAATTACTTTGAAAACCAGCATCTTTGTGAGTTGGAGATGTTAGTTGAATGTATCAGTGCTACTTTGAGCAAGGTTCGGCTGAGTGATTAAGCTTTACTCAGTGTGTGTGTGTGTGTGTGTGTGTGTGTGTGTCGGTGCGTGCGTGCATGTGGCTGTTGATAAGCCCTGCTCTGTCCCTTATCTGTTCTCTGACAAATCACCCCACACAGATAAGCTACATCAGGAATGCTACTTTTCCTACATTTCTCATGTGTGCAGCGAATGCGCGAGATTCATGCTCTCGAGCCATTTAATTTTCTGCTCTAACTCTAAACCCGCATCAAGGCCTATAAAATATCATGTGGATTCACCATGTTTTATTCAAGCATAGAATTGCAGAGTGAGATACCACCATTGATTAGGATCACAAGGCAGCTCTAATTTACAGCAACAGAACAGTAAAAATGTATTTTAATGGTAATATCAGCCAAAGGTCAGGCATCACCAGGGTCTGTATATTTCACACATTCCTTTTGTAGCCAATTCCCCACAAAGTTTTCCACCTCATATACACACTCATCTACCCCCCTGTGATGTATTTCTTTCTCCTCTCTCCTTTCATTTTCCTTCCTTTCTTTTATATCCCACTGTGTCCTACTCTCTTAGAATAGGAATAAATGTGGCCGGACACTCCATGATTTAGGATCTCTTTGCCTTCAAGGTCTTTGTGCCTTTCCCACAGCTCCTTGAATAACTACCATTTATTTTTATTAAAGAAAATGTATTCAGTGGCCCACACCTTTCATACTCGCCATAACCGGGGGAACGGTCTTCATAGGCATTTTGTTAAATCTTTGCTATTCAGCCACATAATTAGCCAAAGCTGTTTTTCGTGGCTCAGCTTTTCCCAAGAGAGCACATCCCCTGAGCTCATGAATGCAGAGTGAGGCAGGAAACTGAAACAGAATTAGAGCTAAGATGCAAACAAATAATTACCCTTCATTTTAAAACACTCAATTAGCCCCTGTTTCAGAGAAAACTAATGAGCTTCTCCCACTAAGTGCTGCCCCAGAGTTCCAGCTGTAATTAGTCCAAAAGATGGCAGCCCAGTGGCTGACTGGTCACCAACAACACCACTGTTTTATTAGGCCAACAGCAAGCGATCGCACCAAACCAACAAACAAATTTGCTATGTATATAAACTGTAAGCAACAAAGACAGAGCCTATTTCTGTATAGCTTTGCACTGATGTGTGTTGTGTGTGAATAACAAAACATCAATAAAAAGACAAGGCAACATAGAAAAGGGAAAGCAAAGGAAGAGAAAGGCTTGACGGGGCTGTGTGGCAATCAATGAGCTCTGCTGGGCCGCTGACGTTTCTGTCTCAGATGTGCAACAGAAGCTGCTTTTCTACTGTACAAAGGGGCAGAAGAGGATTGAGCCCATTTCGGTTCCTCTTTTCACACATTTGTGTGTGAGATACACACACACACACACACACACACACAACTATATTCCATTACGGTTAGTAGGATTATATGTCTGTGGTAGGCTGTAAATTAATGTTCTCTGTATTTAGAGAGAATTACAATTACTGCTGTGTCTCTAAGCGACCACTGAGGCCAGTGTTTTTCCTTGAAGGATGGGTCTGATTGACGCCAACTCCAATAAGGTGGATTTGCCTCTGTGCACTTTTCACAAGCTTAAGGGAATACACTTAATGTTGAGCTCTGCCTCGGTCAATATTAGTGTAGCGCACCTATAAATTCCCCTGCTGAATACTGCAAATTTGTATTCAGTCCCCTCTATGTACACAATCATAGACGCATACACACTTGCACAGTATCATCGCAGTAGTGAGTTGGAATGCA
>OMNW01009190.1:0-14171 GCA_900303245.1 Selene dorsalis
ATTAATCTATTTAGTTATTTTTAAATCCGCTCTTTTCTGTTTAGTGGGCTTGGTTCATCTCCCAAGTTATGATGGAGTTTCTAATTCTATTTTGTTCAGGTTCAACTGTCTCACTATTGGTGCTAACGTTAATGTCTTGTGGGTTATTGATGCTGACAGGCTACTGTTGCCTTTTTCTTTTTTCCCCACTGCACACTTACATTCAGTTTTGCTATTTCTGATAAAGTAAATCAATCTTATGGCAGCCCTGTTACTCTCCTTGGAGGAAGATTTTACTCCAAAGGAAAGGAATGCAGGAGATTATTTTAAACATGGGGAAATGGATGGCAACAGGGGCACCAGACAAAATGAAATGGTTGACTGTGGTCCAGTTGTGGTTGCTCCAGGCAACTATGTCCCCGTTATTGCTGGGCCCTGTCAATTATTTCCTAAGGATGCTGTAACTCTGGCAGATACCTTATTTTTTTGGTACTGCACAGAGATGTCAGTGGTCTTACCTTTGTGACATGATCTTGTAGGCATCTGGAAGATAGCAGTTGATGTTCTCCATCTGGAAAGGGTCGGCGTCGCAGATCTTGTCGTCTGTTCGGCCATAGTTGGCACTTTCGATCATTATGACATCACTTCCTGGACAACGCAGATCGATGGGGTAACCCTCACAAGACAGCTCCCTCCGCACTAAGCCGAACGGGAGGGCAGCTCGACTAAACCCTGAGGGAGAGGAGAGGTGGAGAGAGAAAAAGAGCTCTATCAGTGCAAATCGAAGACAGAGATGTATAGTTTGGCTGACACACAGGAAGATGGGGATAAAAAGCAGAAGACACAGGATGTAACAGCTGGCTGTAGACAAAAACAGCTGTTTCAAGCATGTTCATTCTTTTTCTTTTAATGACGAGGCTATAACTGTTAAACAAAATGAATCACACCAATATGTGGGCAGTGAATCTGAGCCTGCACATCAGTGTATTGAGTTCAGATCTCAACTGCACCAGTGAGCTAATGATGTTAGTATGTCATCCCCCATGCCTGCACTGGTTCTGGAAAAAAAAATCCATAATTGTCATTAAAGTCTAGTTTGTCGGGTAAAATGTCTGTAGCATGGTAACCCCTTATGACCGTCCATGTGCAGGAGGTACACTGATACAACACTAATAACCAAATGTGACAGCTGATGTGATGGAAAAAATGCAACTCCCCCAGGAATTGATTTCGTCGTGCTTTTTTTTTTTTTTTTTTTTTTAACAGTGCATCGCTACTGTTTTTTTTCCTTGCCACAGTGCTGTCCCGCATTTCAATTCAATATGGGAACACACTGTCATCACAGAGTCTATCACACTAGAGACTTGTGGTTTATTTGCAATGCTCATTTTTCTATCCAAAATGGAAAAAAAAGTACAAGCATCTGTACAACATGAGCGCAATTTAATCCACTTTGCAGGGCTGACAATCGAACTGAGGCTATTGGGAGGCTGAAAAAAGGAAAAGTTTGTGTGTAAGTGTGTGTGTGCATCTGTGGGAGACTGTGAGGGGGTAGGAAAACTAGAAAAGAAATCAATACTGTGGCTTTATGCTGTGCAAACGTGAACCATGCCAAAGGCCATTCTTAAAATACAAGTCATCTACATACATGAACTGATATTTTTGGTCAGAGCAGCTTTTTTGCAACTGTGTCGAGTATTAGAAAAGATTGGCACGAAGCTTTCAAAGATCGCCAGCTGTCCCTCTGTGGACTTTGACTAAACTACTGGCAGCACTGACTAATAACTACAGTTTCCCTGCAGCTATTGGGGACCCAGTCACCTCATTGAGCCATTAAATAACAGTGTTGTTATTGTTATTATGTTGTTAGTGTTTCCAAGCGTCTATTCTCCTAATGAGGTTTAGTCTACAGTCACAGGAGAAAGAATAAAAAATGTCATTACAACTTCTAACGAAACTTCTCCCTTGTCTAGCGACTGGACAAACTGGACTGATCCATTTGTGCAGTTGTTAATCATTACAAAGCACTTTCTTTCTTTTCACGAGTCATGCTGTGAGACGCTCTGCTATTGTGTGGCACTGACTACAGCTCTGCTAATTTGGCCTGGAATGGCTGAGTTCATTTTACCCTATTGGATGCTTCATCAGTTAACTACCAATATAATTATCTTTGTCTGATTGAATGCTATGCTACAATGGTAGGGAATTAGCATTCTGTGCTGTGCCCAACAGCAGGAAATGCTACTGTGGTATTTCACAAAGGCAGATAAATGTCAGTTTGTATTGCCTGATCTTGTGTTTGTGCACCAATCAGGGGAAACTCCTACTTCTAAAAAGGTGCTCAGTGAAGAGCTCAGAGTCAACAAAGGATATAACTGTATGGAGGAGGGTAGCTGCCCTGGCCTATCTACTTTCTATAGGACTTTATTTGTTTAAGACCGCGCAATCATAAGGGAAGGATCTTTTTATTCCTCTTCTTGCTCCTTTTGACAGCAAACCTTCTCATGTGACCAATAGTCATGAAAAAGTAAAGGCTTTCAAATATGATAGGTTTCAGCCGTATTTCATTTTTGCAGCTCTTTTCTCTCTGGAGTCAAAAAGAAACGCTTAAGGTGATAAACAATTTATCAGAGATGTTGGCTTGAGAGAAAAAGCCCAAGTGGAAGAAAAAGATGAAAACACAGCCTGTTAGGAACAGAACTTGACAGCCAATCTTGAGTTCATGTCAATGCACTTCAGCATAGCTCCATCAAAAATCAGCTACACCACATGTAGAAACCATAAGAACCTACGTAAAACATCAGTCAATGCCACATTTATAATTTCTATACTCAACCCTTGACTTGAAAATGGAAGCTGCATAACGGAGACACGTCTGTTCTCCCCAGTTGTCTCATCAAAAGGAAAAAGCGTTTCAGGATAGCCACATGTGGTGCAAATGAGATATTCAAAAGCTTTTTATAATATACAAGTTGTAGAATCAAAAAGGCTATGGCATCTATACAGCCACATCAAGAGAAGAAAACAACATGAATGATATTATGTCACACCAATCAAGAACTGTCGTATTCCATACAATCTATATATCCATATGCTTAATACATATCTTTCCGTTAAATTGAGAATGCAACGAACCCTGGTCTGTCATACTATAGGGGTCATCTAGGCTTCACATGGATCAACTGGTCAGCAGTTACATATGGCTGGGTGGGATGCATTAGCCTGTGCTGGCCTACTTTGTGGCTGGAAGTGATCTAGTTCTTTGGCCATGTGGAAGACTTCAGAGTTTGATCTCCAAATCCGCAGCCAAACCCACTGATGCTCTGTGTCCCAGGAACACTGGTAAAACACTTAAACCGCTCTGTAGAGCCTTTACAATCTCAGCTTCTGGTTTTATGATTTAGAACTGATGCAGTCTTTCTGCTTAAGTAGGAAAACAGAAGCTGGAGCAATGAGGAGATAAATGTGTGCTCCAGAATACTGTTATGACTCCTACTGAAATACACTAGCAACTTTTCAACCATACTGATGACAGGCCCCGCAATAATGGTACATTTTTGTGTTCAAAAGTCCGGAAATCGTATGAAATTGCTGTCTTCTACGCACATTTATTCGTCAGCTGGGTTTGTGCATCATGAACCAAAAGTATTGTTGTAAACAACCTCCGAAAGCCTCTCTCTATTGATTGGGCCCGAGGCTGAACTACTTTCTCACCCTGGTGCTGGATGGTATTTTTGGTACATGGGGAGATGAGTGACACGTACAAATCAATAGGGGGGACACCCAGTAGTCCAGCAAACAAATTTCAATGCAATACATGAGATGTGCGGTCTCTATTTCAAGGTCTACGGTAAAGTCACTGGTTTTTTGATGTGTTCTATAATGTAGAATTTAGTGATCGTGGCTCAGTGGAGAATGAACTTTCTCAAAGAATATCTGCTCCTGAAGCAGCAGATTTCCCACTCTGATGTGTGTGATCCTGCAACACCAGCAACAACAACTTCAACTGCAATGTCGATATATGGAAAAATCCAGTGGTTGAAATGTGCTAAAAACACACACTCCATCTTACATAGTTTTTTTCTTGAAGTTCTTTTAAACTGTCTAATGGAGGGTTTACTTCAAACAAATCCTCTTTCTCCATATTCATACACATAATATGAAGACACCAAAACACCATCAATCATACTCTGCCGGGACAATGCACTGTAATTACAAGAGAATAATACGATCACAGTGAATCCAACATAAACAAAATCCAATGCTTACTGTCCCACTTAACAAAATAATTTCATTATTCAAATGAGCCAGAAAGGTAATCATTATTTTGCTCAAGGGGTCATTAGCATAATTATTCAGAGAATGCATGATATGAAAATTATTTATTTTCCATACGGTAACAGTAAACCCTGCTAAGAATATCAATGGTAATATAGAGTGAATGTTAAGATATTTGCTTTTCTTTTCTCCCTTTGGTTTGAACTTTTTCTTCTAGTATCACACCTTGAATTAACTCAGCAGTTCAGTGGAGCAGCTGAAAGGACCTGTTGCTATATTGTGTTTTGAGGGCCTTTGTACTTGGGAGCTTTCTATGATCAGAAAGAGGCTGCTACCAAAATGGCGCCACACGTAGCACTAAGCATTGGTGCATAGGTGCAAAAACAGAGCCGCGTGACTGCAGCTGAGAGGGATTTTTCTCTTCTTTTTTTTTTTTTCTTTTTTGTCGTGTGTGTTTCCAGGTTGTCACACAGACACTGTTCACACTCAAAGGGGAAATTCATCCCTGTCCTCTTCACAGGTAGCACACGGTACAGACACCTCCCCAAAGTATGAGATGTTATTCTTTTAGCTTTGATGTACTTTCACTCTGTGATAGTGCATCCAAACCCTGGAAAGAGAGATGCCTATCAAACACCAAAAGGAAGGCAGTTTACATTCTCTGCACTAATTAAACGGCACAACTGTGAAGGATCAAGGAATAGTCAGCTAGAATTCCCACGTCGCAGTTGTATGCCGCTACCAAACCAGTCGATTTTCAGTTTGCATCCACTATCCTGACACATAAAATATACTGTGTGTAGTATATAGGCAGGAGAACAGGAAAAGTTGCATATACTATTGATTGTTGGGCAGAAAATAATAAGCCATAAGTAATGGTGTAGTAGTCATGACAGTAGATGATGCTTCAAATACGGTTGTCGCAAAAAAGCTACATATTGTAAGACATTGATGCCTCTCACACACACACACACATCTACACACACACGTCTTCAACCTGGCAGCACAGAGGATCTATACAACCACAACAAGATTTGTATCACTAATGAAGTATCTGACCAAATGTCAACTTAACCTAGATAGACATTTGTGTATATGTGTAAATTGTTCTCATAATTAGAGTTTGAATCTTTGAGTTATGATCAAAGAAACTGTTTTGTAGGGTCAAAGTGACGTTGACTTTTAATATTTGACCACCAAACTGTAATCACTTTATCCTTGCGTCCAAGTGGACATTTGTCCAGAAACTTCCTCCAAGTGTCTCAGAGATATCAAGTTTAGGAGAACAGGCCGGACAGATGGACAACCTGAAAACATAATGCCTCCGGCCACAGCTGTCGGCACCAAAATATCATGTGGAAAGCTCAATCCTGTGACCATGGCAACATGGTGCAGCAGAGACATTACTGGACAGATCCTTATCATGGCCTTGTTGACACTCTATCTCATCAGCCATTCTGGTCACTCACCCACCCCCACCACTAGCAAAGCATTTCAATTCCTCTTCATCAGCTATGTGGCAAGCATTGAACTGAGCAGTGATCAGTGCCATTGTACAAAGGCAAAGCGTACCTCTGGGGCTCCCCTCTTTCTTTCTACAAACTGAAATCAGATCGTGAGCCTCGGAACCACGGTATACTTTACAACCAACGAGTGTAAATTAAAACTTGAGTAGTTTTGTGATTTGCCTACTGAATAAAATATACGATCACTCAACCTTTTGACATGTGCCTATTGTACATGTTGCTATCACACACCAGTAATTGATTTTGATTGGTGCACAGGACCTCTATTTCCATGGGTTATAGCACTTTATTACACCAATGAGGACACTCTATTTAAAGCTTCCCAGGCTGGCATTTACTACCATGTGTAACCTTTGTGATGACATCAGGACCATACAGAATCAGCAGCTGAAGAACTGTGAGAAATGTAAAGGGGACTCATTATGTACGTCTCCTTGGTGCTGTAATGTTTTAATTCAATTTTTTTATTTTTTTTACACTGATGAGCCAAATCAATTGGAAAGTGACCATCTGGTAGGATATGATTGCCACTGAGGCAGAGGTAATAAACAAGATGTCTTGCTATTTCACAAAAACGAGGAGTCATTAGGATCTCCAGCCATGTAGGGACGGTCTACTATATGCAGTCCCATGGAGCCAGACTATACCACGATCAATCAAAGGGACATAGACATGAGGGACATGTACACAGTTAAAATGCAGAAAAAATATTAATCTGAAACAGTCATACATTTAAATAAGGGCAACAAAGCAGAGTCTGTCTCAATTAAGTAAAATCATTACACGATTGCTCAGCACCGATTATGCAGCATAACTTACAGAGAAACTATTCTGCTTTTCATCAGGGCTATCTCGCATTCAGTAA
Source organism: Selene dorsalis (assembly GCA_900303245.1). Classification (NCBI taxonomy): domain Eukaryota; kingdom Metazoa; phylum Chordata; class Actinopteri; order Carangiformes; family Carangidae; genus Selene; species Selene dorsalis. The sequence goes on from OMNW01009190.1 coordinate 6,649, forward strand.
CTAGTTTTCATATTAAAATGACCCATGAGTTACACATGCTTCCAGAGTTAGCCAGGAGAGAAGCAGAGGGTGATCAAAAGGCCTATTCAGCCACTCACTCTGCCATCATTGTGGCCAAGGCACAAAAGAGGTCTCCAGATTATTTTGATGTGAAACCAGATAATTTTTCTGTTGAGAGCCAATGAGAAGTGTGACGGGGACGCTCCTGACGCTTGTCATCTACCGTTAACGCAGCCCTTTGATTTTCCTGGCTGTTCTGATGGGAGCTAAACAGCTGCTTGTAAATGAGCTAGCATCTCAGCTCGGTGCTGCCATTATTCTGCACTCCTGAGCCGACAAGGTCGCTTGCTGGGGGGATTTGGGGTGAAAGAAAAGTGTGGCCTATAGCATTAGCTTGGAGACACAGGAAACACAGCTTGAGTCCTCCAGGTTCTCCCACCCCACCCCTTTGCCACCCCACCTCTTCCCTCCCCACGGTACAAGCAAAGGAAGTCTGTGAAGGAAAAGAAACCTTTAAGTCAAGACTCTTCCCACAGTGCTGATTCTATAATCCAGAGATATCCTTTACAACAGCATGTATTCTTAAGAAGTCAGGTCCACACAGGGGAGAAGAAAGAAAATATTGCATATATCCTGCAAACAGCAGGGTATGAGGTAGACTGCTGACTCTGTGTGGCCATTGTAAAAAAGAATTGCACCACTGGTTTGACAGATTTTAACGTTCCTCTGAATTTCTTAACATTAACTTTAACTCAAGACTGTTTCTATTTTTTTTCCCACTCTGTGTTGAAAGCTGATGTAATTTTTGGGCATGGATAACAGCAAACGACAGTCACTTATGCAGAGGTTTTTTCTGCTCTGTAATTCAGCCCATACCATCTGTACATTATTAAATGCCCTGACAACTGATGTTGAAACTATGACTTATGTGGCATAGAATACATAGACACAACATCTTAGCTCACATTCATATCACAGATCATCAGTGAGTCATTCTGGAGGAGAAACACATTGATTTTTTTTCCTGTCTTTATTTCATCCATCCATTAGCAAGATTCTCATAAAGCCATAAAGGGACATAACGCATATCCCTAGTGGTCCTCCTTACAAAATATATTTTAAAAAGTAAAACACATTTGAAGCCATTTTTTAAAAGAAAAAGATTTTTTTTATTTTTATTTTTTAAAAGAAGCAAATCCCATTTCACTTCATGCAGTGTCAAAATATATGGAATACTGGTTAATGTTGAGTCTTTGAAATGTACTTGTGTGGAGAGACGAAGACAGGAACAGAGAAAGATATTGGGAGAGGAAGAAGCAGAGGCAAAGAGCAGCAGGGGAACGAGCATTCCAACCTCATTTGTATTCTCCACCATCCAATTCACTCCAGTTCATTTACATCTCTGCTACTTCCATAGCAACAGCAGGGGGGCTATCAGGAGCATCTTTGATATAGGTACATGACTCTGAAAAAGATCTTGTCATTTCTCTCTGAATAGATGCCATGGAAAAAAAAAGACTGCAATTTTTTCTCCCTTTGCTTTTGGTGTTAAAGTGGGCTTCTTTAAACAGAAATTCACCCAGTCACAGACTTTTTCTTTTACAATTCGTCTCTTCCTAATCTCTAACCATCACTTGTAGACGCATAAGCCAGAACAGGAAATGCTAAGAAATCTGATCCTGTAGCTTAGCACTTGATGATTTTACTGTGTTCAGACAAAACATGGACACTTGGAGAGACCAGTAGCCAAGTAAGGTTTATGGGTTTTTTTTTTTTCTTCTCTAATCCGGAAGATTTTGAATGGATACGAGGCATCAAGTGCTGACGGCAGAAAAAAATCAAAATGCAGCGCACCGGCAGGAAAACAGAGCCTCATCAGATTCCATGTACTCTTGTATGTAAATCAACCTTTAGGCCTAATTAAGCTCTATGGGGCTCATCAAGGTCATAAATCCCCTTTTTTCATAATGCATTATTGACTTCACATCATCTGCACATGTCGGCTGACTGCACTCGCACAAGCACACAATGTCATCTCACTGTCTAATATCGGATAGCCCTGGGGCCTGGCAGTGTGTGAGTGTGTGTGTGTGTGTCAGTTTGTGTGTGTGCAAAAGAGAAGGGGGAGTGCTTTTTAGGTCACACAAAAAAGCAAGGACATCTTGTGGTAATGAAATGACTGCGATGACCATCAAAGAATAAATTTTGTCTCATGCTTCTTAACAGATGGTCACGGATAAATTCGAGCCTTATAACACATTTAAGATTGTCAAAGATAGATATAGGCTTTTTGACAATTTTATCGAGACAACATTGAGATAAATTCAGTGCACTTTTGGAAAATCCAGCAAGTAAACGTCCCTTAAACCTTGACTAAATTCAAAAATGAATGATGAGGTCAGTGCTGTGAAAATCGCAATTTAACTTCATTTCCTAAATTGTGCAAATTTAAAGTGAACTCGCTCCACTTAAAATCTACTTTGTTTGATTAGGAGTGTGCTGATCCCATGGGTCATCCCCAAAGAGAACTGATATAGGCCAGTCCCTGCGAAGAGTGATGGTGCCTTTAAGCGACAGCAAGCTCTTTGGACCTTATTACTAAGCCCTTATCAGTGACGATATTTCCAATGATACATAATGATTTAGACTATAAATGGGATAAGGATGTGGGTCTTTTTTTTTTTTTGCAAAAGGCTGACTGAATTTGCTATTTGTCTGGTCTGTATCATTTCCACAGTTTCCATTACAAATGATGGGGAAAAAAACATGGATACATTGGGTAGCCCAGACTTGCTTCTCTGCTCCAATGAAGCGTTTGATGCTCTGCGATTCAATAAGGAAGCATTTCCCAATGGGTCACCAGTGGCAGTACACACAAATGAGGAGAGTCCATCTGCTTGGTTTGCATTCCCAAAGTGCACTTCTTCAAGCAGACCACAGCAGTGGTTCCTCTCCCCGAGACTCAGCTCTCATGTGCATGCATTTGTGCCACATTATTCAGCCAGCGCTTCAAACTGACCCCCACCTGGCATTTAAATTCCCTGACCAACCTGGTAGTCATGCCCTGATGACACGACTGCTGCTCCAACTGAATTCTTATTCAAACTAGACCACAGTCCTGCTGCACTCTAGGTTAGATGGACTGTTTTGTGACACAATGCTATTTTACTCAGAAGTGCAGGCCTCCGTCTCCCACCTGGATTCACTCAAGGTTACGCAAACGTTCTGCACACCTACTGGGTACTTGTCTGACAAATAGGGGAATAATAATATTAATTAATTTATTTATTTGGATGAGTTTTTTTTTCTTTTTTACTGAAAGCAAAGGACTGGTAGTGTTAGATTTCCTTTGGTTTAAGGATTCCATCTCACAACACTTGAAGAGAAAGCCGGCCAAGCTAAAATTGAATTTTACTCTTGTTTCAATTTATCAAGGATTTATTGGCTGCTATTCATTATAATCCAGAGGCTGAATATTATCTTGATGACCTTCCATCTCATATGTATTTTTTCCCTCCAGTGAGCTGATTGTTATAACATTCAAAAGAGCCTCCCCTCCCCAACATTTTTATTAGAAACTTTCAGATTTGGATTAACCTCATTTGAATCAAGTCCACACACAAGCCTGCTTCCTAACATTCTCACTCCTCCATCTGTTTCCAACCCTCACTCTGTCACAGCAGGGGCACTTTGAAGTTCTCATTTAAGGATTTATCAGATGTCTCTCATGCTTATCTGCCTTAATTATTGCTTGTTGACTATTTAAAAATAATTTGGGGAACATGTGTAGGGGGGGGCATGTGTGTGATGGAAATTAGGGTACAAGAGCAACTGTTAAGGCAATAGTCCAGCTGAGCTGAGTCAGTATTAGACACACACTTATACTAACAGGGGTTGATTCAACATGACTTGCTTCATTTGATATTGATTTGTTACATTTCCACAGGGGAAATCTGTCTTTGATGACTATTTTCTTCGGTCCATCATTTACTTGAGTGGGGCTTTAAGAGCCGAGGCCCAAACCCTTGACATACGGAGGCACTCAGGGTCATTATGACTCACAAGGTCAAAAGCTGAGTCACATGGGTTCAAGTCGTAGTGATCTACCAGGGAACAAATGGCCTGAGCTGACATGTTCTGTTTGACTTTGAGTGAACCACACACGTCCCGGCTCCATATGATAACCTACAAAAATGGGTCAGTGGGCTAAAACAACTTTGTTATTGGCGGGCCGCATATTTTAGCAACCGGTCATTAGTCGTCAAGCAGGTTTCGGACAAGCTTTACTATAAAGTAAACTTTGAACAAAAGCAGGAAATACTGGATGTGCCAGCGAAACTCTGAGTTAACAAGCTTCATAAATGGCCACTCGGAGTTCCTTCAAAGGGCTCTGGTTCTAAATCCTTTATATTTATGGGCGTAGTTTCACCACCCCTCGTTTACAGGAGCCTCTTCAGGATTTATAGCTGCTCTAAATCAGGACTGAAAGCAAGAGGACAAAGAGGATTCCACTAAGGGCAAGCAGGAATATCTTGCATCTGACTCTTAAGTGTGAACTGAGAAGTGTGTGAAATCATAAGCCTTTGGATATATTATGTTCTCTTAACAGAATATGTCATTACATGTTCTGCAATCAGTTTTCATTGCATGGCATCCAAACCATAACCACACTTCCCCGTGCTTCAGTGAACATGTCTTTCAACACTATGTTCACAAAGAAAATGTGATTACATACCTCTTGAACACCTGGAGATTGTTGTTGTTTACATTACTTATTTCAGCTGACATGGAATGGAAAGCTCATAGGCAGGGAGTCAATGGTATCATAAATGGCAGTTCTCCTGAGACCACTTCACTGCATTCATTTCTGTGTTGCTCTTACTGCACAAATCAGAAGGTGCAGGGAGACTTAATTGCTCACACTGAAAAATACATGTAATTCACTTTACGAAGGAAAACTGCACGGCATGCACATTACCAGTTCATTCACAACAGTGTCCTGCTCACAGAAAAAAAAAAAGCTCGGCCCCATGTACGTTGAATATTGCAATGCTGCACTCCATGTGACCCAAACGCTGCAGTCTAATCACCTTAAAATTACACAGAATTACAGTAGCAAACAGGAAACCAAGCTACATTTTCCCCTTTGACCGGCTGAGCTGGTTCATTTGTCTGGCGCAAGGTGTACATGCTGGTTCCTGTTTGAAATACCATCTACACTGGATAATCAAAAACATTCTCCTCATCCGCCCTTCCAGACAGCACTTCATCAGCAGTCCTTGCGTGAGGTCTGGCTGCAGTCCTTGATGTCCACTACACAGGCTGTAGCAACATAAAAATATTAAAGAGCTAAAGCCTGGGTTATTTCTGTTAACACAAGGGTGGCTGTATAATTTTTAAATACATACACATGCCTTTTTCGCTATATTAATATGGTATAGTGTACTTTTACCAGAGCCTGTAAAAGTACATATAAAACAAAGAAGCAAACAAAAACACAACTCTTATAATGGAGGCATATCTTTGACAAATTGAATCCTGCTTATACAAAGATGCCCACATACTGCTAGTCACATCTGCCACAGCCAGATCAGAGACAACCAACAAAAGCACACAACAATAAATGCTCCATGAATAATAGGTCTTTGGTTATAGGCTACTGCACTAGAGATTGATAAGTCGCATTTGTTTTCCTGTGTTTGGGATTCAGAGAGGAGACTCTATGGGTTATCAGAACATGTTTTGTAGATTGTTTGGGATATACTTGTTAGGGACCCACACGATACGGCCAGACCAAGAACAAAGTGAGACAAAGCATGACGGTAAAATACAAGTCAGATAGGGACATGTGGGTAGATGACTAATCTAGGGTGCCTGAGATCCCACCCAGCCGGAGCCTCATGGGAGCCATGTGAATGCCCATTATCCACAAAGATCAGCACCGAGAATGATGGGAGAAGGTAGGTTTCACACTAAGTCTGAGGCTCTGTCACGCTGAACCACTCTCCTAGGCAAGTCTGAAACCCAATTAAGGGCCATGTTAGAGGTTGAACCACATGTCGAGAAACACATTCTTGCTGTTTTGTGCATGCAGTCCAGAAGACTCACGACTTAATTTGACAAACAGCTACATGTTGGCAACAAGACAAAAAAAACAAAAACTTTGCTTGGGTTTTAAAGGAAAAACAGAGTTTGGAAATCCTTTAAAGAAGTGAGATGTTCAGGGATAAATCACTGAATAAAATACAATTTACAGTCTCCTGCCATGACTGACACATGAAGGAGAGCAACTAGAGTTAAAACAAAGGCATTGTGTCGCCTGTCTGAACTGCCGCATCGGTGTCATGGCCGAGATCTCAGTGTGAGTTATGAATGGCGACAGCAAACAACAAACTAATGATGCTTCCCAAGGTCATCTCGGCATAAATAACCATTAAGAAGAATGCTGATGCAGCAGCCCAAACCCACAGACACCAACACAGGCCACTGGAATGGCATTAAAAACCTTTAGCAAGGGCAGTGAGCTAATAATTATGAGTTTCATACATTTTGGGGTTAGTGGAACATCTTTTAACTGCCTCAGTGTAGCCAGGTGAATGAAAGGTCTGTGTTTGGGTGGGAGGGGAGATGAGTGGCAAGATGTCAGTGCTCCGCCATGCTCCTGCATGACAAACACCAACCTGGAGCCAGCTGTGACAAAGCCCTAATCCAGAAAATCCCTCCTTCCTTTGCTGAAAATCCTAATGAGGATTTGAAGTGCTCAGCGGGGAGGAGACCCAGGGGCTGTGGTTACACCTTGCCACTGCTTGCTCTCCCAGTCATTGTCTCCTTATCTCCTTATTGGCCAAGCCTGGCTGGCGATGAAAGAGACATGACAGCATGGTGGGCCTTCGTGCACAGGCCCCACGCCTGCCTGGCTCCACGGGAAGCCAGATTCCGCAGTCTGCTGCAAACAACCACAATGACATCAAGCAGGAGATGGAAAGAAAAAACCAACAGAAGTTGTTTACTAAAGACACATGAGACAAAGGAAAAAAATTCACCCAATTGGCCTTAACTGGCATGGTGCTGTTTCCAGTGTGACGTAAATTGGAAGCAGTAAAATTAATAGGCAAATAAGCATTTCATAAAATAATTACCTAAGAAGTAATTGTTTTTTTTTTTTTAAACAAATCAGCTATGGGCCAACCTTTTCAAAAGTACGTTAAATACCAAATTAAGTGGTCAGGGAATGGGAGTGTGGCGAGGCAGTGGGGTGCTATTCTTTTTCCATGGACACAAGTCTGGCACAAATTAGTACTTCAAAAGAACAGGCCTACTGCCCATGGTTCCACAAATGCTTACTTGACAGACAGCATTTTGAGTTTTCTTTTTTTAAGATAAAACGCACAAGACATGAGTGAGAAAGAAAGCCCTGGTGGAGAGAATGAAAAGCAGATTATCAGTAAACACAGACACACTGTCTTTGCCTCTGAAGAATAGGCTTATGATATCTGGATTTACTTTACCTGATTGAATTTACC